>VXBL01000257.1:99405-280978 GCA_013400195.1 Aramus guarauna | reverse complement strand
CTCTTTTCACAGTGACTTTATTCCTTGTTTCCCCTTGCTTTTCTAATTCACGGGGTGCCTGGCGCAGGGGAGTGTTACTCTGCCCGAGAAGAGAAGGCTCCCAGCCCGCCTGGGTGGTGCAAAGTACCTCAGGGGGTTAAAAAGCAAAGCAAAGCCCCAGAAAAGTTTGGCAAAAAGTTCCCTCCAGTCAGTGAGTCGCTGCTCCGCGCAGTCCTCCGCCTGGAGTTTGGGATAAGGTGGCTGAACTGAAAAGCCTCCTCTTAGATGTATTTATCCAGGGAGGTGCAGGTGTTGCAGAGATCAGGAGGAAGAACAAACCTCTCAACTTCAGCGAATTTTGCAAGGCAGGAGGAGAGGGAGCTTCCAGGTCCCCCAGCCTGGCTACCTGCCGGGGGGCACCCCGCAGCGCCCGGGACAGGCAGCTGGCAGGCAGCGGGGCTTGGGCATGACCAGATCCCGCCTTAGGTGTTTCGCTCTCCCTTTCCCCCACCCTTCTGGGTTTGGTTTGCTTTCTCTGGGAAGTTTGATGCGAGCCCGAGATTCTTTATAGGGACAGGAAAAAAAAAAAAAAGGAGGAAGGAGAGACGTCACCAGCCGAGGCAAGGGGACTTCACTCTCTCTCTCTCCCTCCCTGTCATTTCACAGAGCTCCTGGATTTCCTGTTGCTGCTGCTGCTGCCTGAGATGGGGCAAAGACATGAGCCGAGTTGTCCCCCGCTGCCTCCCAGCATCGCTTGTCCCCGCAAAGCTGGAGCTGCATGAGCATCAGGTGGCAACTTCTTCCCCCAGTCCTGCCCCCGCTTCCCCCAAAGACAGAAAGGTGGCCAGGGTGTCGGCATCCCCCTCCCCAGGGGCTCCGGGGCACAGGGAAGAGGAGTGCAGGGGGACACCACCTGAAAAGTAGGGTCTCTTGCAGGAGCGCTGTCTTTGCCCCCCTTCCCCTGGTTATGGAGCAGTTCAGGAATCTCTTTATGCCTCTGAGCGTAACCTGCTGGAATGCCACCTTGGTCCTCCCTGCCCTGCTGCCTCCCTTGCTGTGGCAGCCACCGCTGTGCATCCCTTGCTCTAGGGGTACAGAGAAAGTTTCTTGTTCAGATAGGATATTTCGGGCAACCCTAATGGTATTATTTATATAGTGCAGCTGCCTCCCTGATCTCGTGGGTTTCTCATAGCAGCTGCTTCTGTGTCACCTGAGCATTATCTCCAGGCACTTGGGTGTAGACAGATTCACCCACGCGGCGAGGCTTCCAGCTTGTCCGCGTGCCTTTGCTCTTGCCGTGCCAGGCAGGATTTCAGCAGGGGTGAGCGCTCCTGTGATGATGGAGGACAGCGTGGTTTTGGCAGGGGACACGCAGATACTTCCCCTTTCGCCTCTGCCCCAGGGGAGCACAGGTTTTTCCTGGTTCTGGGCTGCTCCTTCAGCTATGGGTGCCTCCTGGGCCAGTGCAGCCTCAGCTGCAAGGGTCAGAAACTGTGCTTAGCTAATGCCAGACGTCCTGGGTGATGTCCCAGTGCACCTAAGGGGCACTTCTGGAAATACAGCTGGCACCCAGGTGATGGGGAGGGAGCTATTCTGTGCTATTGCAATGCATATACCAGTTATGTGGCTTTTAACGTACACAAACCACTACACTATGCTGATAATGAGAGAGTGGTGGAAGCTCTACAGCTGCCCACACAGATTGTCATTCCCAGTGATACCACAAATGAGACACTGGAGTTATAAAAGACCTGTTACAACCTTACAGGAAAGTACTGTCAGTCCCCAGGGCTGAATGATGTGGTTTGTGTGCTTTGTTTTGTTACTCTGGCTCAGTTTCTTTTTAAAAGAAGAAAAGAATGATAGCAGGTGCTTTAGACCCTATACTGCATGTACATCAAGGGGTTTAGTGAAACTGAACTGTGATCAGGGTATTATGAGGTTTTTCATGCCTCTTTTAGTATCCTTCCAAATTCTTGATGCACGTAACAAGTATGTATGCTATATCAAAATGCACTAGAGCAAAGTGAGACATAGATACGGTTCTGTGAGTTACAAACCCAGATGTTATCCTGCAAGGAAAGTGGGCATTTTGGAAAATCAGATTGATACCTGGTGTAGAAATGTCCCAAGTTCAAACAACAAGTTGAACACAGAATAGGCTCAAATATTTTCAGTTTTATGAACAAGAAGCATCATTTGCCATGCACAGTGTTAAGTCAGGAACACTTTTCCCAATGTCACGTGACGTCAGTGGTTAATGCTAATTTTCATATCAATGCCCACATCATTCTTAAGATGACAAATGCATTTTCTATGCCTAAAATTAATTTTCAGTACATATAACTTCCCCCAGTTCTGTGTTGCAGTAATGGACTTCTAAATAGTTATGGGGAATAGTAGAGACCAGTCATAGAAGAAGCTTAACTGAAGAATCAAAATTCTAGCTTCTTTTTTATTTACAGGGAGAGGTTTAAGAATTCACTGGAGGTTACTGACCAACTGCTAGTGAGTCGTGGTATATTTACACAATACCCCAGAATTTATCTGCTGATAAAATTAATTGGTCTTTTGAATCAGATTAAATGCCTATAGTGTGTAGTTTCACAAGGAATTTGGTGTGAGAGTCTGGCCACATAGTCCTGGGAACTATTTTTAATTCTTTAATTTCTCCCTGAAAATACACAAAATCAAAAAATACGGTTGTAAGAATGGCGTGTTTTGTTCCTAAGCATCTTCGTATGCCTGTGGCAACCTGTTAGAGCTTTTCCAAAGCACAGCAGACTTCCCTAACACGTTCTCTTTGTACAGACATTTGCTAACTGGACTAGAACCTCTTCATAATAATACAACTCATTTTGCCGTGACAGTTATTCCATCTGAGGAACTCAAAGCTCTTTACTAATATTAACAAACATCTTGGCCTCACAATACTCATGGGAATTGAAGTAGGGGTAGAAAAGGTTATTTCACTTCCTAATGAAATGCTTTTAGCTTTGCAAAGGCACCTGGCAGTTGTATCAGTATGACCATAACTAAATTAAACAATAAGAGCAAGGAAGTGAAGATTGCTGTGTCTGGTGGCAATACTAGACAACTGCGATGGACAGCAATAACCTGTAAGAATTTGGCCAGAATATCACTGCTGTGGCCTCATGCACCATGAAGCACTGTGTGTTTTGTAGGACCAAGGCAGTGTAATGTATGAGACCCGCACTAACTAGAGACTGACCTAGAGACGTGCCTGTCCATCCCTTGGAGTATCTTCCATCCTTCATGGTGTTGGCCTGCCGTAGAGGATCACACACATTAATCCCTTTTGTTGACTTGGCAGGGAATAGTACCAGAGCTGGGAAACCCTTCGCTTTGTCTTGTCTCTCTGGCACAGCAGAGGCAATGGCTGTTGATCAGAGCAGGGCCTGGAATTGCATCCTCTGCTGTGTATTGTTTAGCTTTGGCCAAAGGTAAAATGTATGGGACAGGAAAAAAGCTGCCTGAATGCTAGGTGTCTTATCTGGGCTAGTGATCTAGGCTGCCCTGCTTAGTGACTGCAGAGGCAGGCTCTTCTGCCTCATCCCATCTGTGCAAACCTCTGGTTTACAAACCTGCCTTGGCAGGTGCCTGCTTGCCTCCCTCTCCTGGTTCTGGCTAGGATAGAGTTAATTCTCCCAAGGAGCCAGGACAGGTGAGCCAAGCTGGCCAGGGGGCTAGTCCATACCATGGGACCTCATGCTCACCATAAAAAGGGGGCTAGTCAGGGGGTGGGTCTGGTGAGGTTCTGGGGTGGTCTGAGTGTGTGGTTGGTTGTGGGATTGGTAAATTGCTTTCTGTTATCACTCATTGTGAGCATTCTGTTAATCAGTACGGTGGTGGTTGTTGTTGTTGTTTCCCTCTCCCTTGCTGTCCCAGTAACCTGCCCTTGCCCCAACCCATGAGGCTTTGCCTTTGTCTTCCCACTCTCCTCCCCATCCTGTGGGGGGTGGGGCTGAGCGAGCAGCTGTGTGGTGCTCAGCTGCCAGCTGGGGCTGAACCACCTCAGTCCCTCGACAACAGCAGAGGGAAAAGGTAAGTTTAGCCTATAAGCCTAAATTTTAGTGGGCTAATTCTGCCCTGAGTTTTCAGGTAGAGGCACTTTGATGCAAAGACAGCCTTTCCTGACAGCTTGATGGAGACAGTCCTGACCAGAGGTATGTTCTGCAAAATGGAGTTATTCTCCAAAGCAGCTCTTGCCCTTTCAGTTGGAGAGAGCTGATATTCACAGCTGTGTGTTGTGTTTGTGATTGCTGGCTTGGGCTTCCAGAGCTGAGCTTTGCCTACAGAAAGGGAAGCGAGCTGGGCATGACAATGGATTGAAAGACATTTTCCTGTGTTAGTGATCTTTGGTAGGAAGGGAGAAGGGTAGTGACTACCTTTAAGTTGGCAGGCCCATGGATTTTCATTGCAGTATGCTGCATCATGGAGTTCTTTATCCTTTTCCTGAGAGGACCTAGAGTGCTGTTTGGATGGACAGCTTTCCATATCCTGTAAATTGAAGCCCCTAGAAGAGGTGGTGGAAACAGGCAGGACATTGCAAATGTGCCGTGCATTTTACTGTATTGTGCTGGTTTTTACTATGAAAACAGTGCATGTCCCAGGAATGAAGTTATTTTTTATTTGATGTATAGGATGTCTTGGAGACATGTGCTAACCTCCAAGACAGGCAAGGTGCTGTCTACATATGGGTCCCTAAGCCAGTAAACAGAAGTAAAGCCATCTCTTCCTAGGGTGCACAGTCCATCCCCAGTCCCACGTCCCCTCACACAGACGGCAGCATTGCCAACAGTAGCTGCCTTAATCCCAAGGAGAGCTGCAAAGCCATCGCTGGGCGTGCCTCTCCACAATCTGGTCAGGCTGTCTTTCATGCACACACATCCTGTAGTCCCCTGAGGATTGACAGACGAGTTAACATTGGCAGACTGTGAGCAAACAGGGTGGGGAACTTTCTGATGAAAATATTTTTCACTGGAAAATGGTGTGTTATCAAAACAGAAACCTTCTGTGGGAAGTCTCAGTCTGGAGTAACCTCTGCTGGGGATGCAGGTTTTAGGCAAAGAAAGCACCATCCCAGCCTTGCCTGCAGTTTGGTGATCTCCTGCACGTGCAAGGTCTGGTTTCAAGATGTAGCCTGGATTAGGTCAGAAAACTACTCTCACCTCTTGCAGGAGTCCTCTATTCAAGTCCATTTGCTGTCCTTGGGCTGTTTCATTCAGTTTCTTGCAGACGTTCGCTTACTTATTCCTTTGTTTTGAAACAAAAAAAAGAAAAAAGTCTCAAGAAAACCCCATTTGGCTCAAACACAGAGTGGGAACAAAATGTTTCTCTAGCTGGAAAAAAACATTTCCTGCACAGCTTTGTTCAAATACAGAGTAGTACGCAGGTGATTAGAAGCCTAATAGCAAGAGATGTGGGGCCAGCAGAGCCATGGGCACCTTTCTGATGACTTGCTGCTCCTCTGTGGGATGGCAGCTTCGGAGGGAAGGACAGGAAGCACATACAGTCTTTAACAGAGTCTATGTGCAACTTTCTTCTGTATAAAAAAAAAAAAAGGGAAAACAAGACAAAGAAGGGTTTAATGAATCATCTGAAGCCACAAAGCAAATCTGGAAGAGACTTGTCAGTCACTTAACAACAGCAACAAAGCAAAAGTAGAAGTAAAGTAATATACTGCAAGCAATTATATTTTTGTTTAAAAACTGTCAAGAATGAGTTTTCCTCTGGTATGACCTTTTATCCATCCCTGCCCTGCATCCTGGCAGGCTCTTCCCTTGCTCTCCTGTTGAGGCTTGTCACTGCCTGTACCCACTGCTGTCCAAGCCCCAGTCCCAGCCTGTCTTGCTGCTCTTCCCTCACACAATCTTTCTTGCCCTTGCAGTGGTGCAAAAACGTGGGGACCTGCCTGAAAAAATTCTTAAACACGTGTTCAGACACCAGAGGAAAGCAGAACGTTCCATCCTTTTGCTGGAAACATGGGAGATTAAAGGATAAAGATTACTTACCTCCCATTATATGGCGCTTTGAACTGTAGTCTGTTTTTTTAAACTTTAACATGGGGGGAGGAAATGTGCAATGTTCCATCTCTTTGTGTTTCTTTTCCGAGGTTGTTTTTGAGCATCTTCTTATAGCTGTTTGACTCGAATCCTTTGTAACTGAGGCTGCCTGGGGAGATCCTTACAGCTTATAAATATAATCTAGGCCTTGGGCCCGTACGGCTCGTAGGAAGAATTAACTGGTTTGGAGCAGTAGACAAACTTCTGAGCCAAGATTACAAAATGAGAGAAATGTTAAGGAAAATAAATAGCCATCAACAAAAGGAGACAGGCACAGGGTTTGATCGCTGTTTTGTTCTGCTAGAGTCTGTGGCAGAAAGACAAAGATATCCACCTAATGAGGAAGAAATTCATGAGCCAGGTTTCATCTATACACAGCATTTGAGGTAAGAAAAATATTCCATCCCTTTGAGGTACCTTCATCCAGATCTTCTCCCTGCAGTGACCTTCCTCAGTCAGAGGCCAGATTTCATGTGAAAGGTTTTCCTTTGCCAGAATATGAACTTCAAAGTGTGAGAAAAATGGGTTTCATCCAGCTGTAGGTCTCAGAGTGAGTGACCAAGAATGCTCATTTTATTTATTTTTCTTGGGATTCTAATTCCCTCTTTCTTTCAGGATAAAGCAGGATTTTCTTACCACTAAGACTGAAAATGAGAAACATGGTTCACATCCGTGGTACTCTGCAGACATTCCCTTTATGCTGAAGGTTTCTGCTCACATCTCCAAAGCTTGATCACCAATTAGAACTGTCTGATTCAAGTAACTGGAGTGGAGGGAGAGAAGCCTTAGAGGAAGAAAAAGCACAGATAGTCCTTGACAGTGGCAAGACAGAACAACATTACGATTCCAGAGCACCCCCGTTAATCAGGACACTAGCCACATTGATCATGACAGTGTTAGGGTTAATTGAACAGACAGCACAAGGCTGGAATCCTATACTGTGAGCTTCGTAACTTGGTACCAGAGGGGCACTGTGCCCCAGTTTATCACTTAAGTCTTAACATGTGCCAATGCTTAGTACAAAGATTTTTAAAAGCTGTGTCATAAATGCTACACCCCACTCCAGCCTTCCCTTCCTCATGCTACCTAGTGCAAACTATGGTGGGAGTTTTGGATTAGTGTGTACTGGCCTATTTTCTCACCCCGTTTGCTACCTCTTAGTGGTTGCAGTAACCACAGAGCAGCATCTGGAGCAATGTAAGATGTTCCCTTTGGTACTGACCTGGAAGACCAGTGGGAAGAGGCCAGGACAGCCCCAGACATCCCACTCACCAGGAAGGCCATCCAGCAAAGCTGCACAATCCAGCCATCAGCCGGAGAGCGTGTGATAATCCTGCAGTGATGTGAGCATCATTAATCATGACACTATTTTTTCTTCCTGTTGCAGATGCTAAAAGAATATGCTCAGCACTCCTTTCATTGAGCTGCCATCTTTCTGTTAGATTTCACATGTAAATGCTTCTTGTCTCCATAGGACGAGCATTGAGATTATCGCTGGTTACACTAGCTCCAAAGTAAACCAGAGAGAGCGACATGACTCAGTGCAGCCAAGCCTGTGAGGCAAAAATAGCAGGCTGGTGTGCTGAGATGATGGAGAGAATCAAAGAGACATTGTCTACCAAAATTAAAATGTCTGCAAATGAGCTTTCAGCCAATGCAGAGCCAAAAGAAATGTTTCTTCCATGGACTTACTTATTTTTGAAATCTGAAAGGAAGCAGTTGCTAAAGACAAATGGACATTGTGCTGAAGGTTTTAGAAATGAGACATGGTGGCACAAAGACACTGATAGTGAAACGGCCATCACTGATCTTCATTGTCCAAGCCAAGAGGGACTGAATAAAAGCTTGAGCTAAAGCCAACAGAAGTAAATAGATGTGAATGGGAAGATTCCCACTGCTTTTAATGAGTTTTGGCTCTGAACCTAGATGAAGAAATGTAACTAGCAATGCATAAACTAGGTTCTAAAAATCCTTTCACCCTTAACACAGTGGTATTAGTAAAATGACAATGGGAATCTGTTTATGATGCAGTTTTTTTCAAAAGGTGGCTATGTCCCACATTGAATAAAAAAATCTAAGCTTCGTGCGTTGTCCTTACATAGGTCAATAGCAGCAGCCGTCAGGCTGGAATCTCAAAGCAGAAAACCCAACCCTGTCCTGGCTTCCCTAGCAGAAAACCTCTCTTGCACCAGCCAGCGTGCTAGCAGCTTTGACGTCCTCTCACCAAGGCCAGCAGGACAGTTTCATCTATCTGTCCAGTTCCTGCTCACCCCAGGAGGTGAGTGTTGAAGGAAAGCAGAAGAAATATTTCATATTTGTTCATCATCTATGCTTCAAATAGAATCCAACCTTAGGAGACCATGATGGCTTCTGCAGGCAGGCTGACTTGGACGTAAGAGTCTTTCTCAGCAAGGTCACAGAGTGAGTCAGCGCAAGGCCAGGAATAGCGCTCAGGACCAGCATGTCTGAGCGGCTGCGTGGAGCAGGAGACAACAGGCTCTCCTTTGTCTCCCGGGAATCACCACCCCAGCCAGGGAGCCCTGCTCAGGCCTTTGTTTCAGCACAGTCTGTGCCATGAATTTCAGAGATAAAGTATACACTTGGATGCTGTTTCCTGTAAAAAAAGCTAGCAAGAACCTTGCTGCTCTTGGTGACTATTCTGCCTGTAAATGAAGTCAGATATGTTCTTCCTGTTTGATGCTCTTCCTTCTCCAAGTTTCTCCATTAGCAGTCTCTTAAACTCAGTGGGATGCCAGACATTAGATGGGAGGAATGATCTAGTTGTCAGGGCATTAGCCTCCTGTTCAACAGCATGATTCAAACTGCTCCTCCGCCAAAGTCCACCTGTAAGTTCCTGGAAAAGTCACTTGATCTCTCTGTCCTCCTGTTCCTCATCTGTAAAGCTGGGTTACGTATATATCCCAAAGACACAGGGTTCTTAGAAAGGTTGCAGTAACACCAGCTATTGAGTACCGTAGTTATCCTGAACAAGGAGTCTCAGTCTGGCAACTAGATTTACAAGCAAGGGGTTAAATGGGAGAAGGCTGTCACTACAGCTTCCCATGGTACTGTGGCATGGGGATGAGACCCACTGCTCCTGGCAAGCTGAATTGAAATTATGGTACAGTAAAGGCTGTGTCCCGTGGGAGGTGAGTTCTGCTTGTTTCTGCCCATAACGTTCAGTAAAGGATGAAGCTGACAAGTGGAAAAGAAAATACTGCTCCTCCTTTTTAAAATAAAACAAAATTTAGTGTTTTCTGGAGGCCAGGCACTTGCCATCTCACAGCCTGTTTACTAACATTTAAAGAACAAAGCAGTTATTTTTTAAAAGCCTTAATATCCCTAGCAGTGCCACAAGGGTGTATAGAGGTTCTTTGTCTTCTAGGCATCAGGAAGAATGAAGAATACTGCAGGAATTTTGTACACTAAATGACAAAGATGGGAATAGCAAGGACTTTCAATGGGAAAAACAAAGATTTAAAAATCAGCAAGGTGGGCTCTGAAGACTGACTTGTGCACTTCTCATCTCTGCTTCTCTCTCTTCTCATTTCTTTGTACAAGTATTTCTCTTAGTCTCTTGGCTGGTGTGTTTGGCAATTAGGATTGAGATCTCTAATCACAGCAACCTTTTTAGTTGTGTGTAAGGTAGTACTTTCTTCAGATGAGGGTTAGACTTGCAGTCTGTTTCAAAAATGCAACCAAAACATGAAACTACTGCTTAATCTTTTTTTCTCTTAGCTTTAAGCTCCTTCAGCCAGATTTACTCCATTTCTTCATGCAGTGCAGAGTCCACGCTGACTGTTGGAGAAATTGCCACCTGCAGCTAACAGCACATTTACTCTGAAGCCATGTGTCTCTTGTTACTCATAGGTTTGTGGCAACAGTTAGTAGGTCACAGAAAACTTTCTCTTCTTCTCCAGTCTGGGGACATCCTCAGATTTATTGCCCCTTGCTACTGGCTTAATCCAAAATGGGAGCTCTTGGCATGAAGGCAGGTTCTGCTGCTGCAGCAGCAGGGATGCTGTGCAGAGGAGCTCACCTGGGAGGCTTTGGCCATGTTGCAGGAAGGGACCAAAGGAGAGCTCTGCTGGGACTGCTTTGGGTTTGCCTCAGTCCAGACTCAGATTTAAAAAAAAAGGACCAAATCTCTCAAAAAAATTGGGAAGGAGAGGAGGAATTGCACTTCTCTCTGTCCACACAGTGTGTCACCCTTACTCTATGCCATTGTGCACTCATATAACATTCCTACGGATCATAAATGACTTAAAGGAGCAAACTTCACTGACTTACTCACAGTCCATAAACTGCCATTGTGCAGGTGAAATGGGGATTTTACTGGTGACATCTTTAGCCATCCTGCAGATGGATTAAACTAGCAGCTACTTTTGAAGGAAGAGGCAGCCTTGGGAAATGAGCCATTGACGTATCCTGCCAGCTCCAATGGGTTGATGAGGGTGTTGCAAGGCCAAGAGCTGCCTTTTCCTTCCCAGCATTATCCCAGAGCATTAAGGAAAGCAGTTATCTTTTCAGTCTTTCAGCAAGTTAAAGCCATTGTGCTATTCCGTGTTTGACATGTACTGCAATACCCTGCTCCAGGGAGTAGTAGGTTTGACCCGGAACAAACTGAAGGGAACATACTTGTTTTGGTAATAATATCACTCCCACTGTCCTTGACGAAGTAGTGATGATAGTTTGTGTGAAAGAGGCAAGGTGCAGGATTTGAAAATTGCCACATGTCTCCTTTCCAAGGAGACATGTAATTGTTGTGGAGGTGTACCTGTGGGGGTAGGGTTCAGCACATCTTTCTATTCCCCAGCTACATTGGCTCTATTACTCTGTTTCAGTGGCTTTTTGTTACTCTGTTAGAGGTACATTGCAGTGGTCTCAGAAAAGCCATCACATTCCATGGGACTGTGCAAAATGCATGAAGGTAGCAGCATTTGGCAGATGGAAACTGATACAGAGATGTAACAAAGAGCGTTTCAGAAAGTACTTTCTGCCAATTTTATGCACTCTACTAAAATTTAAGAGGCATGAAGCTACCAAGGTTCTGTAGAAATCTAACACTGTTTTATAGAAATTGTTTAAAAATATATAAGCTGCATCTTCTGTTAGAGTATATTGGCAAAATCAGTAGAGCTATGCTGGTATACACTGTCTGTCTTTCTGTGTCATATAACCGAGTAACAAATGAGTTAGCTTGTTGGAGTATGGTCATGAATTATAACTGAAATTAGCCTGTGTTAAAGCATATGGCATTCTTCTAGAAGAGTTTTTCTTTTAGTCCCATGAACATCAAAATAATAATGGCTGAATAGTAGCATCCTGCAAATCCCTTCTAGCCTGGAAACGCACGCTAAAGTTTAGATGTCCGTTTGACAAGTAATGTCATGACATTCTTACAGCTCTGATATTAACTCAGTTCTGTGTGATTTCACTGTCTTTTGTCCTCTTCCTTGAGTCAAGAAAGCAATGCCCCTGAATGACAAGGAAAACATTCCAAGGTTCGCTGCTAATACTTGCTTTTTGCCATCCTGTTTGGCAGTAGCTTATTGCAAGTGTTGGCCTGGGCAGCAATAGAGATTTTGCAATGGTTTGCAATGTTTTGGTGATAAAGAATTATTTACTGCTTCAGTCTCATAGCAATGTTAATGTCACTCCTCCACCCCCTCCAAACAAAAAAGCAAGATAGGGAAAATGGTCTAGAAAAGGAGAGAAAGTATAGATCTCGTTTTAATAGTGAGTGTCCACTGAACACTTCCCTTCCCCTGGGTGAATGTGTTGGCTTCCTCCATCCACGGGCCACATCCCCCTGGCAACTATGGTAGTTGCTTACACTGAAAAGTCATGTTATTCAGTTACAGTCCTAACTTCTTTTAATGCAATTTAGCAGCTGGAAATGAGGAGGAGAGCCAACAGCATGGGAGCAGCCAGCTCCCTGTGTGCCTCCAGCAGCCAGCCCGTAGACCATAGCGTGGGGCTGCTGCCGTGGCTGCAAAGACTGTGCTGCTCTGAGCGGAAAGGCAGCAAATCTTTTCATTGGCCTCTGACAATCCTGCTGCTTTTTGCACAGGAGGAGGAAGAGAGGCAGGTTTAAGACCCTCGGGATGCTTGCCTGCAGATGCTTGCAGAGAAGCAGTGCCTGTCTAAGGGTGCTAGTAAGGAGTAAGACTCACTGGGAACAGCATTCAGGAATACGTGAGGGAGAAGCAGCTTCCTGTAATGTTCTCCATTGAGAATGTAAACATTTAAGAACTTAAGACCATCCATAGTACATCGTATCAAAGATTCCTCTGTTCCATCATCCTGTCTGACAGTGGCTGAAATTGGAGGCATTTAAGAAGGCAGCAAGGAGACAGTCTGTTCTGGGATTAGTTTCCCAACCTGCCACTGTCCAGCACGTGCAGACTCAGAGGTGGTGTCTTTTTGCTTCATAACTTGGTGTATTTGTCTGCTATGACTTTAACCACACTCTTCTTGAGGGCATGTATGTTTTTAATATCTGCAGCAAGGTTTTCCATAGCCTGTCTGCAAGGTGCGTGCAGAAACATCTTTGGCCTCTTTTCAGCATGCCACCTGCTAGTTTCCTTTACTGGTCCCCAGGTTTCTCAGTGCAGCTCTTGTTGCCTCTTCACCCTCCTCATGCCACTCCCATGATTTTATAGACCTACATCATTGCCTCCCTCTGTCACCTATTTTTCAGACTGGAAACTCCCAGCTTGCTTAGCCAGTCCTGGCATTGAGACTGTTCCATATCACTGTATTTTTTTTAACCTTTTCCAATGGAGATCAGTCTCTAACTTGATGCTAATAAAAGAAACAGTAACTTCCTCTGCACCTATGGAACAAAAAGCCCCAAGGAGTGATGCAGCAGGCCAAGTCTGCAGAAGTGGAAGTCTGTTGAGATGGGAAAGGTTTTGGCCCCCATAAGCACATAATATATTCTAGGAGAACTGTATAGAGTTTTCCATCAGCCAAGAGAGGCAAAGCAGAAAGTGCTCTTGAAACTATCTGGGAAAGGTAGGGAACCTTTCTGAGACAAATTTCTCAAGTGTCTGAGTCTTTTTATTTCTGTGCTTAGTTCAGGTTTTTTTTACCCACACTCACACTTAGTGCTGGGTTCTCACCAGAATGCTTTAAGAAGCCACCTGTGCATGACACCCCCAAATGAAGACCATAAAGCCCTCATTCAGAAACACCATCTCCCCCAGCCACAGCCCTGCAGATTTCATTCTCTCTTTCCTTTCCCTTCTTACAACTCACCTATGCAGCTTTCCCCCAAATGGCAGTGATTTTAGGGTCCCTCCATGCTCAGAAGCTCAACCTGAGATGCCTTAGAGGGGAGTTAATCAAAAAGATGTTTATCTCTTTCTTATTCTTTTAAAAAGTCTCAAGATGAGTATGTAAATTCACACA
This sequence comes from Aramus guarauna, assembly GCA_013400195.1. Lineage (NCBI taxonomy): Eukaryota > Metazoa > Chordata > Aves > Gruiformes > Aramidae > Aramus > Aramus guarauna. The sequence continues at coordinate 267,497 of VXBL01000257.1, read as the reverse complement.
GGTAAATCCCAGCCACGCACTGGGATGTGCCCACAGTCTTGATATGGAAATCATGACGGACATCTGATAGTACACTCGACTGTGCATTCACTCCGGTTTATCCTGGACAGACCACTGTTACCAAGGGCTTTCTTGCCCTCTAATCTTACATGATATGTTAGTTAAAAGCAATGCTACGGAATATTTGATCATTTCTCTTTTCAGCTGCCTGTGGTCTATTGCCACGTGTTGTCTCTGATGTGACAGAGGCCTTGAGAGCTGTTATATGGGAAACTCCAGGGAAAATGAGAAAGCTGCTTATTTTTCTTGGCGTGCAAATGATTGTTCTGGCCAAACTGTGTCCAGTTTTGTGTGTGTTTATGTCACACTTTATTATTTGCATGGCTAGTCCTGGTATGGGTTACAGGGGCTGGTGGTTTTGTAATTTGTACGACCCTTGGTCTGTCTGCCTTTGCTGTCCTCCGCTGTAGTTGTGGCAGTTTCCTTTTTTATTACCACTTCATCCTGAGGGAGCAATAATTTATGGTCAGAGGTTAACCTCATTTGCCGAAGCATCCAACTTCTATGCCAATAGATCTATAAAAATGGAGAATGGGGACACAGAGATGGGAAATAAATAAAATAGATATTCCTCAAATGACATACACAACCATTCTTGTTGAGTCACAGAAACAAAGGAATTTCTGTAATGGCTGAGATCAACGTCGAATCCAGTGTTCTGCCTTTGTCGGTATATTGTAGCAATACTTTGGAGGAAAAGGATGACTCCATTAAGTAAAAATTCTGGAGCCATCTGCCTGTAATGGACTTTGCTCTGTGAGCCAATTTGCTTCCTGAGCCAAATGCTAATTGGCGGACACCTCACAGCATAATATTCCCTTATCTCTACAGGTTGTTACATAGTTCTGTGCGCTGTGGGTCTTCCCCTTGTGCATACAGCACTGCTAAGCTCTTGACTTTGACATTTTGTGGTAATGAGTTCCACAGATTAGCTGGGCATAAAGATGTTTCTTTCCTTTGCATAAGTGATGGCAAGTGGCTGCAACTCAAACTTCCACATTGTGCTCTCTACCTACAGCTTCAGAAGCAGATGGAAAAAACAGGTTATGTGACAGAAGCTGCCATGAGGCTTCCCACCAGTGTGGTGATGGAAAGGACAGGGTTGGATGTGTTTGTGTTAGGAGACCTCGAGTATCCTGGATTTGTCTGGGCAACTCACACTAGTGTGTGAGAGCTGAAGTTCAGGGGTAGTGATTCTGCAACGATAGTGTGTTTCCCTTAAAGTCCAAGCTCTTGGAAGTCAGTGGATGTGCCAGATGCTGATGGCAGGTTTTGGGGATTTTTTTCGAGGTAGATTCTAGCCTTTGTATGTATGTGTGTGTCTGTATGTCTGTGTGGGACTACAGAGTGCAAAACCAGAAGGCAAGTAAGGAGATCTGGGGAATGTGATTCCTTTTACTTCAAAAACATACTATGATCACCATCCCTCTTGTTGGCTATTGCTTATTGATTAGTAGATAAGTTCCTGGAATTAACGATGACTCAGATGTACTAAACTATTAGAACGCTGTTCAGGCAGTGTGAGCAGAGCAGTAATAATCCGGCTCCTTCGCAGAATTGTGGGACTTGTATTTCTCACTGAACCTCCTTTCCTTTTCCCATGGGGTGGGGGTTAATAGCACAAGTTCACAGCCGTGGGTGGGCATCCTGTGTGTCTCAGCCAGCCTCAGGCTTCAGCTCCCCTGGGTGTAACGAAGCTAATTCTGTTTCCTTGGTAAAGCTCTGTCCTAATTTTGGCTTCAGCATAAATGATTCTGTTAGTGCTTGCTGGACAGAGCAGCTTATCAACCTTGGCTGATAGCTAGCCAGCTCTGCAATGTATAAATCAGTTGATATGTTCCTGATTGGGTCCCCCAGAAATGTGACGAGGCAATAATTTTAGGTTACAGGAGTCATGTTTGGCTAAGATGAGTTGGCAGCTTCCCTGAGACTGAAAGAAAATATTCTAAATACAATAAAGAGCACTATAAAGCCTAGCTTTAAATAAATATTAGGCTGTGACACTAACTGGAAGAAGCCAAATTTCCAGCTGCCGATAGGATGCCCAGCTCCCAGGAATGTAATCTGAGATTCTTGGCTCACATTGTCTCAACAATATAATAATCATTTGGGCTGAAAAAGCACCAAAGTGTTGTCTATCAAAGTGATGTTGAACATAAGTTAAAATTGTCCAGGGAACTTCTCTAATTAGCTACAGCCTGACACAGGCTCTGTTACTTGCTGCAGAGTCAGCAAACAACCCTTATGGCCAAGCACCGTAGCTATTCTCCCTCCTGCTCCAAACATGGCCTTGCCCTGTCTCAGATAGGCTAACCAGGGCTTGTAATGGAGAGCTAACACCAGACCACAAACCCCAATCCTGTGCAAAATTCCCATGAAAAACATATTTTGAGGTTACCCATCCCGGTGGCTATTTTTTTTTTGTCAGATCCTGTTGGTAAACTGCCCTGTGTTTTGTGTTTATCGATGGGAACAGGGTGGGGATGGCTGTTGCATTGAGCAATTATAAATATATGCCACATCCTTTCAGCAAGGGATAAAGCAACTCCCCTGGTTTGAACCAAGTGACTCCAGCTCAACTTTCAGAGCTCCCAAACTGCGTGATCCACAGTCAGCAAGATTCCCTGGTGGCAGACGGAACATCCTGGGGAAAAAAAAAAGCCTAAACAAAACAGCCTCCTGTGAGCTAAACACAGGGATACACAGGAAAAGCTTTTAATCTTGGATAGACAGTCATAATTGTCTTGTCTTCCTCTCCCCTAAAAAAAAAAAAAAAGAGAATCCTATAAAACATGTTTTACTACCCAAGACATTGTCTGATAAATAAGAACAGGAGAGAGGAAGTGGGAGAGGAGGGAGCACCTTGGGAAAGAATGAAATCCTGGGCTCGGCTCTAGGACATTAATGCAAAACACACCTCATATGCTCACAGAATACATAGGCACAATTTCTCCAGGAAAAATGTAGATGAGCAGCATCAATGTTGTGTTTCATTTTCTGTCGTCTGTTCTAGACAGTTGTTTTCCTGGCTATCAATGAACACTTTAACTGCTCGAAGTCCCACCTCTGGGAGGCCAACAGTGAACGGTATTAGAAATGTAAATCCCACTGAACTAAATGCACCTAGAAACACCAGTTCAGTTCTATAGAGGCCCGAGGTTGAAGACGTGGGGCCGGTGTCCATGTGGAAGTTGTGCTCAGGCTACAGGTTGTCTCTGGGGCATTCAGAAGAGGAGGCTTGGTCCTTCTGCTTCTCCACTCAGACCTCATGCCGAGCAGAGTGTGGCCAACTCTGAGCCCTGAAGAGATTTATCCAGGATCCTGCTGCATTCAATCATAGGTCCCAAATTTTGGTGTCAGCTTCACGCACCCAAGCTTGTCTAGAGTCTCTCTCGGGCCACTTAGTTCAAGGCAGCTTATGAAAATAAGTAAAAATCCCTTTATCCTGAAACCATCCCTGCTTAAGAAACAAGCAGGAGATTTAGTGGGGAGCATGGAGAGATTGTGCAGAGAGAGGAGCAGTGAGAAGACAGACCCCAAATAAAAGCCTGTTATCATATTACTCTGTTACAAAAGAGCGTGAGCGTACTAACGACAGGAGCCCCACACCACATGCTGGGAGAGACCCCCAGGAAAAGCCAGGGCTGTTGTAGGACTATGTGTATGGACACATCCCAAACCTGCCGCCTTGCGAGGGGGAACCTTCTCAGCAGCTGACTCAACCCACCGTGCTGCGTCTGGGGAAGTGAAACACCGGGTCAGGGGTTGAGTTTGCCAAGCAGGTTGGTTCGTGCCAGATGCAAGGTGTGGTACCAGGGCAGTCAGGATTGAATATTAGGTGTATTTAAAGAGTCAACAAAAAAAGCCCTGTAAACTTTCCTCCGGTTGGCATGCCTTTCCAGGCTGATGGTTTGTGTTGGACTCTGAGCTACAAGTCCAACTCATGTCAGAACTGTATTTCCTGCGTGCATAACAGCAAGATCCCCACTGATGTCTATAGGAACAAACTCCTATATCTTAGGATTGGCTTTTCCCCCCTGTGAAATGCTTCCAGAGCAGCTTCCCCAAGGCTCTGCACATTGCATTTCTCTTCAGGGCTTGCAGTAAATGTGTGTGGCCTCTGATCCTGGATTTCAGGGTCTTTAATTGAACACGCAATATTTCATTTCATCCTCAGGTTAAAATCCGGCTCTTGGGGTTGCTTCTCTCAACTTCCTCCAGTCACAAATTCCTTCCAACTCTTCCAAGAGTGTTTGTGCACACAAGGCAATGATCTAGTATCACGCCCAGACTTAGCACTCATGCATTCCTAAATTAATTTGCAGTGGCCTCAGTAATGCCTCATTCTAGGCTAAGTGGAGGCAGCTGTGGCCTCACCTGAAGCAGAGCAGTAGGTGCCCCTGTTCTCAGCGTGGCTGTGGTGCCGGCACAATGGAGCAGCCGACCCACCCTGTAAAGGAAATGCATGTGAACTCTGCTCTGATGTCCAAAAATTGAATTACGTCCTCTGTGCCTCGAGACTGCGTTTTCATCACCACCCTTCCCTCTTGAAGTATTAATAGCTTTATGGTGAAATACTTCCAGTTGTAACAGGAGAAGGGAAAAGGAAAAGTAGAGCAAGGACCCGAGCCAGATCCTCACCTGACGTAGCCTTTGTGAAAGGAACCAAACCTCTGTGAGTGTGTGTCTGTTTATCACTAAGGCAAAAGCTGTTATTGTGGTGTTAAAACTTCTGCAAACAAAGAGGCAACTGCTTTTTTTGTCAGCTTGATTGTTTCTTCTTTATAAATAAGTGTAGCATGTTCAGGACAGTTCTCACATCAGAATCCGAAGGCAGAGCATTAACCTTTTCAAGCTTCAGGAGGGATTTAAGCTTTCCCTTGATTTCATTTTTTACCTCTTGTTATGTGTGCAGTGTGGCAGGAACAACGCATTGTCCTTTTGTATTGCCTTTTATTTAATGACGTCAAAATGCTTTCAAACCGTTCGGCATTCGAAATAAGAACTGGGTCAGTTCTGCCTTCCTCATTTCAGAGATGAGGACAAACAGGTAGAGAGGTTAAATGATTTGCCCTGCAAAAAGGAAATGTACGTACAGTGCAATTAGGAAGACTACCTAAAACTTTTGGCTCTGTTACCTCTGTACTTACCACAGGAATGAATTTCCTCCTTCTGTGAAAATTACTTCCTCTGTGATCATTGACAGTGAGGCTGCCTGCCTGAAAATTATAATTAAAGAGACCCCAAAGATCAGCAGCCCAAAGCTGAGCTTTCTCTCTCTACAACAAACGGGAAGGATGATTTAGAGGGAGATTGTAGACGAGAACGGAACTGGCACATGTGTGTTCAGCTGGTGGGTGAAGTAACTAAAAAGTAAGAAAGTGTCAGGGTCTCCCAAACCAGCCTTGTACCTGCTGCCACTGGCCCAGCCCCCTGCGAATGTGGGGCAGAACTGGAGCAAGGAATCAAATTGCAGGGTATTTGCTCAGTCATATGCATCTAGGAAACTGCACAGCACCAGTGAATACACCTGGGCTAGCCAGCAGACGTAATAAGGATTTCTTCTCTTCATTTCTGTTTGCTTTCAGTGCTAATCAAACCCCGGACATGGAATTCACTGGGAAATACATGGCTCTTGATGGTCTCTTTTATGTAGGGCCTCGTGATTGTGTTTTTCTGGTAGTGATAGTTTCTGCAGAGATGAGGTTGCATGAGAGTCTCAGTTTTCATTTAACAGTAAAACGAAGTTTCCAGCCATCATAGCCACAGAGAACAGCCTAGATGACAGCTCAAAGAATACACGAGCTTGAAATGTTGCATGCCAGGCCCTCTACATCAAATCACCCTGAAACAAAATTAACATGAATGTCAGTGTGTTGTTTTATCACCTTGCAGAGGACTTGCAGGCTTAGAAAGCAGAAGCTGTTCTGAAGCATTTTAAGTGTGTCAAATTTATTCCCAATTCATGTGACAATACAGTGACAGTAGGTCAAATGAAACAATAGCATTTCAATAAAGGCTCAACAAAGCATCTCAGAAAGCTTAAAAAGAGAAAACCAAATGCATGATTGTGCAACACCACCTTAGAATTACAAAAAGAATAATCTGCATTTATACCTGCCTCCTATCCAAGGATGATGCAGTCCCACACAAACTCTAATGCACTTTGCAACCCCTATTTTCAGTCACAAAGTACCTGAGGATTTCCTGAGTAGAAAAGTTGCTTACTAAAAGCAACTCCATGGCAGTTTCTTCAGTGACCTTCACCTTTGGCTTGAAATCTGCCTGTATTGACTTCCAGTTGTGTCTGTATCGTGTTTGCTTTTAATAATAATGAAGCAAAGCTTCTCAATCTTGTGATTCCTGTGGGACCATCTCAGTGCTACTGCAATCAGCATGAAGTGCTTTTGACTGCAATATCAAATGTGCCATACGGGCCTTTGAGGAGAGTCCTCTGACAGCTAAAGCACTCTTAGCCATAAGATGAGCAAGTCCCCCCCCAAATTTGCTGATTCCTTTTCTGCAGTTCTCCTCCTTGCATGTATAAGCACTGCCAAAGTACCTAGTGTGATGACATGATCTTGTCAAGTGAGTTGCCTACAGCGAGGGGTACATGAGCAGGAGCAATTGTTTTAGTCAGCTCTGCTGGTCCTGGGGACCCCGATGTTTCCCTAGATGGCAGCCAAGCTTCATCTTGTTACCAGATGTGACCCACAGCAAGGGAATGTCACCTGCTCCGATAGCATCTGTGCATCGTGATGCAGCCCAGCGGGGTAACGTGCACCTGGCGCTTCTCGAAGCAGTGCCACTATTGGTTTTGGTAGGAAACATCCATGTCATATCTTTGTTCTCTAGCGTGGCACAAAAACTTCAACAGATCTGGCTCAAGGCTGTTGTCTGAATTTTAAAGTACAGTCCCTACATGTACGAAAACCTGATTTCATTATCCTAAAACCTTTTACTTCCTTCTTGGTGGATCCTTGGAGAGGAAAGAAGACGAGGTCTCTGAAGACACGACAGGATTTCCAGCAGGAAGGGCAGCATGTTCTTATCTAAGACACTTACTGGAAGGGGAAGGATGGGAAATGTTGATTCATCAGTAACTGTTGTGGAACAAATATTTTAAAAAATGGTTACATTTGTGTGTTGTTTATAAATAATCATATTTTTAAATGCCATGTCAATAATAAGTTTCTGCTGGGAATCGCTGATGTGATCCTGGATAATCTGGTGACTTTGTGTGAAAACCAGCACCTTTTTTTAGTTATCGACAGAAATAAAGAGGGTGTGGGAGTCCCTGGAGCCAAATGCATAAGGGACCAAGGAGTTATTTAGAGAAACAGACTGGAACATTCATGCTTGAACAGGGACCATGAGGCATACAGGGGCTAGACAAGCCAGCATGACCAGTGGAAAGCAACGACAGTCCCTTCGCGTTCACTTGAAATATGGCAGGAGCTGATAGCAACTGCAGGAATGATCTTTTTAGACAGAAATTGATTTTCACAAGATTGCCAGTAGAGAAAAAGAATGCATTGGCATTAGCAGTGCACGTAAAAAAATCCAGTGTTTGCTTCCACCCCTCCCAATGGACAAAACATCAAGAATTTTGACAGCGAAGGACCTGACCCTCTGAAAAGTAATTTTCAGTGGACCTGCAGATTCCCTTCCTGCAGGCTGAAGGACAAAAATAAGTATTCTTTCCCATGTGACATTTTACTGCAGTCTACCTGCCATTTTGGCCTGTGAGCACAGCATGTCTGAGCTGGCTGGGCCTGGACAGTGGGTAGATAAGTGCCTGGACAGCAGGTAGGGAGGAATGCAATTCTGTGTTCAATCTCTCTGTACCCCCTGCACTGTTCTGTAGCTTTATTTTGTGCCAGACATAAGGAGATAATGATTATTTAAGGGCAATAACAATGTTTGATTTAAAGCTATTGCATCTAAAATGGCAGCAGAAAAATAGATTATACCTTTATATTCCAATATGCACAATCATATTGTTGAATTAGCTCAATATGTGTCAACAGGACATAACTTGTTGCATCTTCTCCTGCTTTTCCTGTTACCAGCAGAGGATGGCAGAGGACATTTTGCCTTTGCTCCTTGAGGCAAGTCCTTACGTTGCTTTTAAGCGGTTGATGATTTTCACGTCAGAAGCAACCAGATTTCAGGAGTCAAGCAAGGCTTGTCAGATGATTTAGGGTCCTGGGTATTGAGAGACTGAATGCAAAACAGTCATTCTTTCTGGGGGAGGTGGAAGGCAATAGGGAATAAGACAGAGCCCAAGATGATGTATTTCCCTGTTGACACATGCATCTGAGAGCGCCCTGAAATGTCAAAATCACACAAAATTGTCCCAAAAGCTTTTAAAATGATGGCAACTACTACAGCCAAGCACATCACCTGAGCACTATCTGGTTGGGGTTTGTTTGTTTGTTTGTTTTAAGAATACTTTCTCCCTCCTTTTTGTAAATAAACACATACTTCCTGGTTCAAATTGTGGAGATGGGGGGGGAGAGGAGCATGGGGACAAGGAGGAAACCAGGAGCATGGAGAGCAGGAAATATTCTGCCCATCTGTGGAAAGAAGAGAGAGAAGGTGGGGAGGCCACCAACATACAAGTTATTAACAGGGCTGAGGATGTGTTATTTTACTTGCAATAACTGATGAAACCAGCTAATAAAGGAAAATCATAATTTTTAAGGCAGATGAAAGGTAGTCAAGGAAACCCAATATCTTCCCTTCTCTACTGTCTAGCCTCAGGAAAAACACATTCTATGATACTGATGCCATCACGATAAAATCACATTTTAAAAATATCTATACCTGTGCTGCTAGTAGTCCTAAATTATTAAAATTATGAGAACTGTTCACATTTGTCTGGCAATTTCCATCACTGTGCCACCATTAACTAGTGCATCCCTGTCCGCCACCGAGAAGAAACATCCAGGGACAGCCTTGACTGAGTGAATTGCGTGCTTAAGGACCACGGGTTTCATTTAACAGATGAGAAAATGATTTGAAGTGCCATCAGAGATGGGAATAAATGGCAATGTCTGCACTGCTTTCGGAGGGGGGACCTGAATCTGTGCAGAGGTTCAGCTCCTGTTGTGAGAGAGGAGAGGTAGGGATAGAAGCACGAGCCTGGCATGGGCCTCCTCCAGCTTTGGCGTCCCTCTCTGGTCCTCTTCACAGCAGCAATATGGGATCCGTCCCAGACGGATCTGGTGTTACGTGCTGGGGGATGTGGTGGTGGCTAAGCTACGGCCAAGAGCTGCCAGCAAAGAACTTCCCATCCCCTTGTGCACAGGCTCTGGGTATGAATTTAAGATGTAGCTCATCTTTGCTTCAGCAACCAACATTTTCCCTGTTTCTTTATGGCTGGAGCTAGTAACTAGGCAGAGGTGCTTTGGTAGTCCTGTGCCTTACACTCAATTTTGGCTTGTTAAGGAAAGTGGCCCCTTTGGGTGCCTGATGGACCCAAAATCGCCTCTGGATTGACTTAGAGAAGGAGAGTGAGACAGTGCAGTCCCAAGCGGCATGGTGTGGGAACTGCCATCAGGTCACATCTTATGAGAAATACTACCATGTCCGGGTCTGATAAAGCTTCATTGTGAAGCTGCCAGTTTCCTTCCAAGGGCTGTGAGGATGGCTCCGTCGTGGCTCTGAAGGAAATGAGGATGGGGTGGAGACTCACCCAAAAACTGCACGAAATATTTTACAGATGAACTATGGAGAATCCAGAGGAAATCAAGGGCAGGGCAGGGTGGGAAGGGGAGTCTGCTGCACGCAGGCAGCGGGCTGTGGTGTTGGCTGACACTACAGGGCGTTTGGCACTTCTAGGGAAGGGTAAATGCAGAGATAACTGGGAAGGGATGTGGTGTATAGCACTTAGCTCTGAAAGGCCAAGTTTCCTGTGGCCTTTAACAATCCTGCTGTGCAGCGCTTGAGCTCTTAAATAGGAACAGAAAGGTCATCGCCGCCTTCCCCCTGACTTGGGACTGTTCTTTGATGCTCTGCTGCCTGGGGCTGCCCTAACTCTCCCCATGCCTCTGGTGAGCTGCTGGGGCCTGGCGTCACCATCTTCCGAAAGAAACAGCACCTCCTTGCACAGTCACAGGAGCTAAAGGGCAGGTCTGTTCCCCTTATCCCGTGGAAATCCTGAAGGGTGCAAGAGTTGCCATGTGGTCATGTTTCCACTGATAATACACTTAGGTGGAACCAGAGGCTTCAATGAAGTTTTGTGCTTTTTCATCGCATTTATTAACAGTTTTCTTCTGACTGAAGAGTAGTGTGAATTTCCACCCGGATGATGATGACAATAATGCGGGAACTTGGAGTAAAATAGCAATAATAAGTAATCATAAGTAATAATCAATTAGTCATGCTGAGCTCTTGTCCTGGTTGCAGCTGGGATGGAGTTAATTTTCTTCCTAGCGGCTGGTTAGTACTGTGTTCTGGATTTAGGATGAGAATAATGTCGATAACACACCGATGTTTTAGTTGTTGCCAAGCAGTCAAGGACTTTTCAGCTTCTCATCCTGCCCTGCTAATGAGAAGGTGGGGGTGCCCAAGGAGCTGGGAGGGGACATGGCCAGGACAGCTGACCCCAACTGCCCAAAGGGATATTCCATACCATATGATGTCATGCTCCATATATAACTGGGGGAATTGGCCAGGAAGCAGAGCAGCTCAGGAACTAGCTGAGCAATGGTTCTGGGTGGTGAGCAATTGTACTGTGCATCACTTGTTTTGTATATTCTATTATTATTATTATGGTTGCTGTTGTTGTCATTATTATTATTATTATTATTATTATTATTATTATTATTATTATTATCTTCCTTTTCTGTCCTATTAATTGTCTTTATCTCAACCCACAAGTTTTACCTTTTCGATTGTCTCCCCCATCTCACTGCAGGGAGGAGTAAGCGAATGGCTGTGTGGTTGTTTTAGCTGCTGGCTGGGTTAAACCATGACAACCCTCTAGACAGAGTGCTTTTTATTCCGAGTGATTCCCGTGCACTTGTACGTGTTGGCCGAGATTGCCCCCATTAATTTACTGCAGAAGCTGGGACCATAGCCCTGCCAGGGAGTAGCAGAATTGATCACTTCCCTGTACTTGCATCTTGGTCTTACACAGATATTCTGTGCTACAGAGGACACAGATCATTAGGAAACTGCTTTTAGCTCATCTTTTACTCCTCGGCATCTGCCCTGCTTTCTCCTAAGTGATGTTGGTAATTGATAGTCCATCACGTTGCCTCAGAAAAGATCCAGACAGTAGGACATGGCGGATGGAAAGCACAGCCTGAGCAGCTGTGAGACCTTGCATGATTTAAGCCTTCTGTGCCTCAGTTTTCCCACTCGTGGGGGTGGAACTCTGTGAAGTACCCTGGCACGGGAAACGCTGTAGGGAAGCTAAGGTTTGCTGAACACCAACTAAAAATGTGTTCACCCACCATCAGGATGCAGCACTCTGGGGTGGAGTTGAGCAGCTGGTAAATAAATCCCAGCACCTTCCTGTGCCATGTGGTTCCTTGAACCATCTGGTCCCGCCTGCGAACCAGGCCCTGCTCGAGAGGAGCAAATCAGACTAGAAATAATTGCTCTCTCTGAGTGAGTAATGTGGGATTGCTGGCCTGTCCCCCGGCATTTCATGGTAATGATCTCTCCTGAGGAGCAGAGAGGAGAGGGGGAAGAAAAATTGCAGTGCAGAAATGAGTTGCTGGAGGCAGGTCCCTGGCATTCTCCTTTGGTTAATTTTTCCAACTTCAATAAACAGATGTAAAAATGTGATAAATAGAGGAAATGGTTTTTCTCCATTCTTTTTTGTTGTTGTTGTTGGGGGTTTTTTTAGTTTTAAATACTTAAAGCATTAACCAAATCAGGCTTGATCATAAGCCATGTTGCACTGAATGAATGATACAGAAATTACATTCCCAGTAATTCCACGTGGGCAGTTTACAGTAAGCATTTTAAATTTCATAGGGATTTTACTTTTTACTGGGAAAATATACATATATATATATATAAATATATATGTAAAGAGAGATCAACCACGGGACCACTAGTCCCAGCACTGGCACAAGTGAACACAGTGTTTTTCCAGGGTTCGTGGAAATGCAAGCCTGACTTGGGGGCTTTGAAGCCAGATTGATATCAATTAATGTAGGAGCAACAGTTTTCCATCCTCCAGTAAATGGAGGTGTTGTTCATAAGTGTGACACCCCATACAGACACTCAGCGTGCATCTGATTTGGGTACCAGTCCTTTGGCATGTACACCCTGAAGATAAATACATTTTGATGGTATCCATGGACACTGACAAAAAAGATAAATCATTTTTCTTCTCTGCACTCAGTGATTTTTGCAGGGGAGAAATGTTTCAGATGCTGTTGCTTGATTGAAAAAAAAAAAATCAAGTAAAGCAAAAGCTGAGAAACTTTAAGACTGATTTCTGACAACAGTTACAAGAGGCTTAGTGGGATGAACTTTCAGTGTTCCAATAAGATAAAGTGGAATAGAAAATTGATGTGATAAAAGAAGAGATTGGTGAAATAGACATTTTTGATGTGCCACCCTGAAATATACTGTATTTCATTAAGTTATTCCTTCAGTTGAAGGAATAACATTTAAGCGCAATAAGATCAGGAATTTGAAAGACTTCAAGAGAGCTTCATTTCTCAGTGAGCACATTCAGGGACGTTCTGACATTTAATTTCTTAGCAAAATGTAAAGTGAAGCTAGAAAGTGGGACACAATTAACATTTACTTAAAACTTGGATGCAGTTTTGCATTGGTTCAAACAATGCAATCAGAGTTGAGTGAATAATTTGCTCAGTGACTTTGCCTCTTTATTTCTGCTTACAAATGTTTTGTGAACAGCTTGCAGTTTTCTCAAACACACCCATTCTTTTCTGGGAGGTACTAGTTATTCATCAGATAAGTTTTATGAGTAATTCTCAGTCTTTCCTTGCTTGGTTCTATATTTAGCTTTTCTGCTGTGGTGGCTAATACTGAGTGGAGGTTTAGGTCACCCATTACTATTTCTGTTCTCTGACTAAGTGTAAATACATATGGTTCTGAGCACTAGACTTAACTTCAAATGTCCTCTAATTTCTGCTAATATACTCATCCTCTCCAACACTGGTCAGAAATTAATTTGAAAGTAAAGTGTACAAATATTAATTGACCTCAGCACCATTTTGAGCTGCTGTGGCAGATATTTCATGTACTACTTTCTCAGTTCTAATTTTAAAAACACAGAATACAAAAATCAGAAGCAACATTTAGTAGTCGTAGTTGGAAACTGCCTCTCAACCTAGGACTTTTCTTTGCCATTGCCCTCTCTAGAGACCAAGCTTAGATGACCAGCCTAGATTGAAAACCTCATTTTTTGATACCCAAATCTACATGAAATGAACCTTGTTTGAAGTGGAAAAAAAAAAAAAAAAACAAAAACCAACAAAATCTCAGAGAGCATTTTATTGAAGAAACAGCTTCCTATCAGAAAAAAACACAACAACCAACCAATCAAAAAACCCCCCCAAACCCCCACATTTTAGCAGACACATTTCAATCACTGGTATCTATTTTTGTATACCTGCAAATGCACGCTGACCTTCTATATTATGTCTGGGCTCAAATCTACAATTTTGCTTAGAAGATTTGCTACAATTCCTCCTCTTTCAGCATGATTCAGACTGATAGGCACAAATATCCGTTTATATTCTGATGAACCCAAATTAGACCCATCATTGCCTTTCTGTGGGCTACTGAAGAGCAACACTGCTGTATCTCTATGCTGCCACCCCCTACCATTCAAAGCCATATTTTGCTATAAACTGTTAGGAGATGAATGATGCCACATTTGAAATGGAGACATTACTGCTCAGGAGGTTTCCTGATATTATTCAGGATCCATGTGGAATTCCAGATCCATTCACATCACCAACCACTGCACTGGAAATGTCAGGTGCTGCATGCACTTGCTCTATGTCTCCACAGGGGTTTCTCTGAGTATACGCTTTCTGTTACCCAATTTAGATGCTGAACATTGAAGTCTTAAGTGTTCAATTCAATATTCAACAAATAACGAGCACTAAGGGTACAGTTCTACATTGCATTAAAAAAGAAAATCTCCTTTGAGCTGTGAAAAAGTATTCTACAATTTTACCTTGAGTTCTGCACTTGAAAGAAGCTTTCAGAGAAGGAGCCAGGCTGGTGTGGTGCTATGGCACCTGCCTAAGCAATGAGAAGGGCTGAGGTCCTCTCCTGCTTCTGCTCTGTTGTGGGCTGCCCCATGTCACTTTACTGGTGGGGTTTCAGAAACCCAGACAAGGAAATGTGTGGACCAGTGGACATAGGCTTGAGCCTTGGAGGTCCATGAGAGGAATCACAGCTGTCCTGTGTGACCTCAGGGTTTTCTTTCAGAGCCTTGTTTCCTCACCTCCGAAGCAGAGCTACGTGGCTGACCCTACCTTGGGAGGGCGTAGGAAGGTGGTGTGTACTGAAGCAGGGAGGCATTTTGGTAGGTGGTGATATGTGTGAACAATGGAGTGTAGACAAATCTACGCTGGGTTTAATCCAACTAGCTCCAGGGTTGGTAGTTGTCTATTTGCTGCAACAGGCCAGGCTGGTATAGTAATGATGTAATTCCTGCAGGAATTACTTTAATGACCTATGGCTATTTTTTCTGCAAGATGGTTCTGAGCAGACATCGTTTTTTAACTGTCCTTGGCAGCTGGTTGTTTTGCTAATGTCCAGATCCCTTCTACCTAAGTTTAGATACTTAACTGAAGCACCTGAGAGAGATGTGCACCTGCAAAGGCGATGCAGATATTTGATGGACTAAGGTTCTGTTTGCTGATGTCCTTCTCTTCGCTGACAGCATGGCAGTGAAGGGTACCTATATTCATAATTTAGATGGCTGTTTTAGTAGTTTGCACTGTGTACTTTCCTCTGGCTTCTGCTGGATTTTTCTACGCAACTTAAAAGGGTTGAGACTCATGGCTACCTGTGTGCTCATGCAATGGGCTCAAAATTCAAATGGCGGTTGTTTCCAGCTCACTGGAGAGCTACTCGTCTATACTGTGCACACTGACATGCTGTTAGTCCTTCCTTCCATTTTTTCCTCTTTCATGTAGTTTCCTCTAGTAGGTCAAATCAGAGATTTATGCAAATACTGTTTAAAAATGGCTGTGCTGTTCAGTGGCAGTGTCGGAAAACCTGTGTAGATGTTCCTGCAAAACAGTGGTTTTAGCTTGACAGACTGCCTGGCTGTGACATTTGTCATTGGGTTTTTAGTTGTTTATTGTTTTCAAGGAAGTTTCTTGACTCCTTACTAGAAAAAGACACGGAAATGGGAACAAATAACAGAGCATATCACAAATCTGTGTGTAATCAGTAGGTTGAACTGGTCTGGACCATCTACTTTTATCATGCTTAGATGCTGGAACCTTGCAGAAACAGACCACGGTCATATGCTTAAAAATCCTTCTAAGTAATCTTCTTTAGTAAAGATGGGGTGAGTTGAGTTCAAAAAAGAACTAACAGCTCTGAGATTAATAGATGGGTTTAAAGGATGAGTGGGAGAATTAGTGGTCATGACTCACTGGCCAGGCCTGCTGTTCAGGAGCTCAAGAATCCTGATAACCAGACCTGACCTCTGAATCACGCTGTTAAATGGAGAAATGTCAGAATCCCCACAGTGATCTCATGAACGCTCTTGCTCTCAGCAGGAGAACTGAACCTCACAGCTGCTTTCAGGTGCTTCTGCTCAATTCAGATTAAAATCCAGCACTTGGTCTGGTCCATCCTTGTTTTCCAAGCTTTTTAGAAAAGCACTTTAGAAAGTTGATGATGAAAAACTTCAGTGTCATAGAATGCGATGCCATGTGTCAGTCAGTGGTGGATCACACCAAAGGCCAAAGAGAAGAATGCAGTTTTCTTTGTGGTTTTGTCTTTGACTAAACAGCAAAGTCAAGAGAGGTGCTGTTGGAATGAGAAAGCTGTGATGTTTTGGAGGAAGGGGACTTGCAGTTAGCAGTCATAACCTGAAATGACCACTACCATACAGCTGTAACCATAGCTACTCTTCTTTGAAAAGAAGTGCAGTGAGATGTATAAAACCATCTTTATTAATGACAAACTGAGTGACTGTCATACCCACTTGGAGCAAAACAAACCATCCTTTCAGTAAAGCTTCATTCCTAGTGTGTTTTGCTGAGAAAATGGAAGAGGGAAAGTGAAGGCGCGATAAAAATGAAAAGACCTGCCATGATTCTAAGTTTTAGGTTAATCCACATAAGAGGGACATATTCCAAGAAAATAATGTGGCCAACAGTAACAAAAAAAACCCCCTCAATCTGTTGCTACATGAGCTAAACTGTGTATAAACACATGCAGGCAGCATGTGATCAAAACAAGTCTCTAGAGACTGCATGACAAGCCACTCAGGTGTTCCTAGAAGAATGCAGTATTACCATTTTAAATCAACCAGTTTCTGCTCATAAGTAAACCGCTGTGAATCAGAAACAACCTCGCTGGCCACAGCGTGGTGATTGCTCTTCACATGGTCAGCTCAGCACAGAATTTCATGTAGGAGTAGGAGGGAGCATGGCTTTTATTCCTGCAAAATGACCAACAGAAATAAAAATTCCGAGAAGAATTTCTTTCAGCCAGTAATGGTTTAAGATTTTTGGATCAGAATTATGAATTTCTTCCAAATCCAGCCAAAAGACAGCAGACTGGGTTTTACCAGTCACCCTTGGAAATGAAAGAAAGAAAAATCAATCTGTTTAGCAGTCCCTTAGTGACTTTGAAAAAATCCTCGTGTCCTGTTCTAGAAATTAAAGTGTGCTGAGAGTTCAAGAATTACCAAGGCTATAGGCAATATATGCTCATAGAAAGGCAGGTATAGCAATAACATAAGTAAACCATTGTAAACTGCAAATAGATGTGGATAGAACAAAAAATATTAAGTAGAAAGAAGGGGTTTTGTCAGGAGCACAATTAAATATTTATCTTTTGTGCTCTGTCCGTAAGGAACTGCAGGGCAAACTGAACTTAACATTTTTCAGAGGATGTGTTTAAAGAGGATTTTTTTTCCCCTACTGCTTATGAGTCCTATATATGTATTTGCTACAGGAGATTCATTGTTTCAGTGACTGATTTGTATAATCTAGTTGTTACAGTAGGCAACCAAGGATGAAGAAAATAGTTAATACTTCTTGCTGTTTTAATAGAGAGTGGCAGCTTTGTGGTGTGCGTCAGGGCACTGAGGTTTGTTGCAGCATTTGTTTTTTAAAGCAGTTGTTTCCACCCCAAGCATTCCCAGAGCAGCTGTTTCACTGTTTTCTCAAAAAATCATGATATTGGCTTAAAAAACAGAGTGAGATCTTCACTAACAGGGCAATGAACTGAAGGGCTCCGTGCTTTGTAGTTGATACTTGAAGGGAAGCTGTCTGCCTCAAATGTATGTGAAGGGCTGGAGACCAAAACCTGCTTTACATCCATCTCCCTATGAAAATGTGTCCCTTGCAGGGAGTGGATGTCCCCTCTGTGCTGAAGGCCACTGCTCTCTGCTGCATGTGATGGGACCTCCCAGGGATTGCCCTTTGCAGGCATTGCCATGTCTTTTTATACAACTTTGTACATCGTTTCTTCATGCTTTGGCCCTCATATTCAATTGTCACCTGGTCCAACTTGCTCTGATTTGCTTTCTTGTGTGTGACTTTTCTTGCAATCCATGTGTTGTTCTATGCTTTGGCATAAACTGTATGGCACAGTTCTCCTTTCAAGGTTCAGAAGCTTTTTTGGATCGCTAGTAAGGATGGAGACTCCCTATCTTCTCCCCCTCTGTCATCCTGACTGGGAAGAGTTATCCCCCTATGGTGGTCTTCAGGTGTCTGGGAAACCTCTTGTGAGTCTTTCTTTCAACAGAAGAGCACAGAGATGGCTGTCAGGTGGGACAATGCCATCTGGTTTCCCCCAAACCAAAGGCTGACCAGCAGCTGCTGGTGAGGATGTCCTGTGTAACCCCAGCTCTTGTGGAGGGACTTCATCTGCAGCTTGGCAGGTCCTTGTGATTCCACATGCTTGGGGGCCTCGTGGGAGACAACGCACTGTTCCTCTTTCAGCTGCGCAGTACCAACCACTTACTGGAAACCATTTCCGTGGTTCAAGGCATTGGTGACCACAGAGAAAGATATGTCCTTTCAATGACATCTGTAATTATTTACTGTGCTGGAAGAAAAGTAAATTCTTTGTAATGCATTAACCTTTGTCCTAAAAGATAGTTGTCACTGATTCTTGGAAAACAGCTCTATTACATTACAAAATTAATGTAGTAACTTTTGTTTCCACAATTGAGTGTCTTTTGCTGGTATTATGTTCCACTTACTTTCTCTAGTAGATACATTGTCAATTTTTATATATTCTCAGTACTTAACAGTGAAAAAATTGAAGATCTTTCTGTAGAGAAGTTATGCTAGAAATACTTTTGTGATCCATGCTGCTTGCTGTCTTATGCCTGACATGGACTATGAGTAATTGAAGAAATTCTTGTGCACCAATGACAGTAAATATTAGTGTACATTTTCTTCCACAGAAAATTATTTCTGTGCTTGTTCCAGAAACTGAAATGACTCTTGTTGCTTTGAAAGGATTTATCTTAAATTGTTGATATTTTTCCACCACTGTTGTTGTCAGGTTCACATTCAAGGACAGGATGTAATTTATTTTTTTTTTAAACAATTTAAAAATACAGAATCGTTTAGATTCAACCTGCCATAAAAATTATGTGAACTGTTCTGCAGTGCATTTGATCACAAATAAGATGACTCAAGGAAGCTAAACATCCTTGCTGAGGGATGGGCGTTGGGTGGACAAGGGTGAACCTTACAGCAGGGATTGAGGGGTGTCTATAGCTCTTTGTTTAGGTGCCTGTCCTGGGTGTAGCCATACATTACCCACCTCTGCTGAGTACAAAGCATGGAAAGAACCACATTTCTTCAGACAGTGTGTGAGCCTCAGCTTACCCCTAATGGAGCTACAAGGATGCATGGGAACTCTGCATTGCAGGAGAAGATGGAAAACCAAGTCTCTAAGGAGGCAGTGGGAGCAAAACTCAAGTTCTGGTGTGGAGAATAGCACAGGGGCAGCAAGGGTGCCCTGCCCAGACACACATGTGCTGAAAATGCCGGAGGAGGTTTTCCCTGCTGACTGCATGGCTTGATCTCACCAAAGTCTGTACGAACTACTTGATGCTCCACAGCAGGGCTGGTCCTAAAGGAAAGTACCTCAAGCTAAAACTGTCAGAGTCTAGAGAGCAGAATGAGAACAGCTCGTTGCAGTTGAGAGCCACATCTTCCAAATGTTAAGGGGCACATTGCAGGAGATGCTTAACAGACGCAAAAGGTCACCACTGCCCAAGCTTTCAGTAAAACAAAGGCCAACTATTTTTAACTTAATTTCAAGTGGGAAGCCTAAAGCCATAAGCTGGCCTGATTGCAGAAGACCTATTATAATCATAATGTGAGCCCATGACTGCATCCACTGCAAGCTGCGTCCAAAATCTGTTCTGACCTCTGCTAATGCCATGACGCCCGCAGTTGCAGACTGAGCCCGACCTTGTGAAGTCCTGCAAGCACTGCACTACAAATCTGTTCTGTCTTGGAGAGTTGCTGTAAGAGATAGCGAGTTCATGAACCAAAGGTGGGGGTTAACAGAGACAGACGTAAAGAATTTGCATTACATAGTAGTGCTTCCATCTTCCACTGTCCACTACTAATGAGCGAAAAAGCAAGAGAATGATTGCCAGGCAAATGGGACGGATACCATAAGATGCATAGTTCTGGTTGGAGAATCCAGGGCTACTTAGATATGTCCTCTACAGAACACAAAGTTTTGACTCCAAGGCTATTTTCAAAGGTAAATACACTTATATTTTCTTTTTAACAGAGATCTGCAGAGATCATGTTAATGTACCTGCTGGTGGGAGTAGAAGCATTGACAGGAGAAAGTCTGCATCTCTGTTTTATATGGCTTTCTTCACCCTGGTATTAGAGCCAAGAGAAGCCCAGTTCTGGTCCTGGATCATTTCCTAACATTTCTCAATGCTGCTGTAGAAAGTGGGACTGCAGATGTAGGTTTCTGTTAACACTTGTTTCTGGTATTGAATAAAAGCTACTGTGACTTCTTGGTGAACTTTATGAACCCAGCAGGACCTGAAGGTCATCTTGGATGGGTAAGCAGTGCCAACGTCGCACCAGACTTCCTGAAAGTTCAGCTTGCCATCCCTCTGGTGTGACAAACTTTTGTCAAGAAGAAAATAAATGCAAGTTTAGGCCAGCCTTACTCCTCCTGAAACAGTATTTGCAGCAGGGCTTTTCTTAAATTTATGGAGGGCATCTGGAATATTTTTCTGATAATCTTACCAGTCTGGCTGTGCAGGCCTAATGCTTAGCAAGGCACGCTTTGTCCATTGCAGTGACAGGCACGAGCGCTCCACTGTTTTTCTGTGTGGTTTGGAACTGGATCACTTTCTGATTATGGCACTTTAGGGGACCTGGGGAAGGGGAAGACTTTTTTCTTAAGAATAAGCTTGGAAGGCTTTTAAGTAGAGGATCTGTTTGTTTCATTGATGGTTGCTAAGAGCTCGGGACAGAGCATAGCTCTGATCTTGGTGCGCCCAAGCACATCGTTTCACTTGGATTGACAGTTTGCAAACGAAGCTGATCTGTGCTGTTGGGTGGCTGCCAAGTACGCCATGAGGTCAGCACCTGCAGCAGTGATGCAGGCAAGACGGGAAAGTTTTTGTATCCAAATTAATAAATGCAGTGCAGCCTGGGCCTGGTTAAGGTTTTCTTTCCACCAGCTCTGGTAGGAAGCAGTCATCAGTCTGACAGCTCCGTCTGCAGCTTACAGACCGCTGCAGCATCTTGTCGTCAGAGCAAATGGTGCCAGTTACCCAAATAGATGACCCCATGGTTAGAATTACTGTTTGATCCTCTGGCTCCCATTCCTCAGCCACTGATCAGACCAACATCTGCCTTGGTGCTAGTGCAGGTGATCCCACAGCTCAGCTCCTGCATCAAACTTTGCATTTCCAGGGGAAATTCTGCTATAGCCTTGGTGGCTATTTTCAATGAGCAGGTTTTTCCTCCCCGAGCATGGGCAGCGAGCATGCATGGCTGCTGCTGTTTCTAGATGTTATGATACTGTCAGCCTGTTCCCTTTTTACAAGCAGCACAAAATGGTTTTCCATAGTAGGATGAGACCCTCGGAGCTGTGCTCGGTATAAAGCCCAGCTCCCTCCCTGGTGCTTGTCATCGCTTTGGATCTGATCAGTGACCCAGACCTCCTGAACACTGCCAGCAGAGTTCTCTCTTTAGCGCTCTGCATTAATGCCACATGCTTTTGAGGAAACCAGCATGTCCCCAGGTTGTCAAGTGTACTGAGAACAGAGATACACATTTTCATCTTATTTGTAGGACTCCTCTGTCCCCAGCTATCCCAGGTGCTGTGGAGGTCAATGAGCTTGCCTAGAAATTCCTGTTGAGAAACAGCGGTACTTTGGGAATCTCAGTACAGGAGCAGCTATTTGGGGATCCCAAACTGCATTGCAATTGTGGCATTGCCTTCAGTTTTCTTTCAAGGCACAGAGACGTTACGTGGTTTGTTAGAAGGCATTACAGAGCTCTAAGGATAGGAGGCTCCTGGGCTTACTCTTTCAGTGAGAGGCTTAGGTCTGCGGTGAGGTATTTCTGATAAGGCCCTCTGACAATTTGCTGAGAACAAGATCCAGTCATTAATCAGTTTTAATAGTTTCCCAGGCGGAATTACATACTTATTTTACGTGCACAAATATGCTTACAAACCCTGATACATTTGAGGTTGCCTTGTACTGAAAACTCAACATTTTCCATATTCAACACAGATTAAATATTTTTTAATTTTTCTTCAAAATTTTGCAGTGAGAGTGAAATTAATATTTCTCAGCTCAACTTCAAAGCAAGCAACCAAACCACTCACTCAGGGTCCATATGCAGTGTGTGCAGATCAGCCTCACTGCAGCAATGGCAGTGGAGGTGCAAGAGTGATGGGGTCCTTGGCGTTTTCCACCAAGCCCACAAGAAATGACAGATCAAATACTTCCTCCTCCAGGTTTGCAAGGACTGAGACCTATATATATATATATATGGCTATACCCTTGTGTGGAGCCTTGCCCATATTTCACCCCGTCCATCAGAAAGCACCACACCAGGTGTCTGTACCTAACAACCTCCCTCTGCTTGTCGGGAGAACAGCCCCACAAACCAAAACCAAGTTGCATCTCCATAGTGTCCTGCAGTGCACCCTCACTGGGCACTTTCCAGAGCTGACCACTGCAATTAATAACAACGAAAAGCAGAGCAGAGCAGCAAGGGGATAAATGCCTATCTCAGTTAGTTTCAAAGCTGTTGCAGATTGCACGCTCCAAATCACAGAAGGGAGCTGATGCTGCGGGTGAGAAGCAATGGTTAAAAAAGTCCTGGCTGCTTCCCAGAGTGCTGAAGTACTAATTAGGGCCATGGACAGTCAGCTAATTCAGACCTTAATAAGCCCTAAGGGACTGCGAGATAACAAAAGCTCAGATGGGTACACCACTGCGCAGCCTTGAAGCAGTGCTGTTTTATTAATAAGAGCCTTGACAATAGATGTAGTATTGTGCATGCAACTGGGAGGAAACTGTGGAAAAGGAGCCTGTGAAATCTGGACAGTGGAGGCAAGTCCAGCCTTCCCTAATGGCAGATTTCACCCGTTAAAAAGCCAGATGCACATCAGTAAGATTTGAGAGCTGCAAAATTGGGTTGTTAGTCCTTGAGTTGCAAAGAGAAATTAAACGCATCCAAAGGTGAGACCAGAGTCTTCCTCTTGTTTTGAGGACTTTGGAGTGGATCTTAAATTTCTTCTCTAGGTGGTTACTTTCTGGTTTTATTTTGAAAAAAAGTCATAGCCCCTTTCCTATCCTTCATTTTCTTGGAAAGCATCTTTTGTATGGGCATAGCAAGGATCTTTGTGTGTGCACAAGCAGACCTGTGATCTGCCCCTGTCCCCTTATCACCCGTGTGGAAACATGGCTAACATCTAACACAGGATGCTTCCATGCCTCTAGGATATAAACCAGATACAAGGCAAAAAAGAAAAACAAAAAAAATCTCACAGCTGTCCTTGCAACCTGCTCCCAGAGAGTCCCGTGTACCTTTTTAATCATCTTTAGTTAGCTTTATCTGATGCACTATGGACCCTTTGTGGTCATGTATATGGCCTTTTCCAGCAGAGCTTTCCTCTCTTGGATATTTGCTCTTTTGAAGCATAACTAAATGATTTTGAACAGAAACAATGAGATTTCCTTTTTGGGGTTATCCTGGCAAACATGGGGCCACCCGTGCACTCCAGCCAGGCTGCTCAGCCAAAGCAAATATTCCCACTTGCTCCCCGCTGGCTGCCAGGGCTGTGGGGCCCCAAACCCTGCCAGAGATGTTTGCTCCTGAGCAGAGGCAGTAAGCGTTGCTGCTGTCCTGCTCCCGCTGTGCCTGCGTGTGTGCAAAGGCATTCCTACCCCAGGCTTCCTTCTGGGCAGTGAAGGGCAGGATCTGGCCTTTAATCACAGGTTTTCACGAGGGCTTGCGCCTGTCTGTAGCACCAATTATCTCTGCATTTAGCCTACTGAGAAGTTAGGGGTAATTGACACAATTTTGCTTCAGAGCTCATTTTTAATGAATTAAATTTAAATTTAATTAACTATTTCTCACATTTTAACATTTTTTTTTCTCCTTAGTAAGCTAAAATGCTAATTGTGGAGCAGATGAACATAATGTTAAGTTAGTTTTCAAAGAGGGTAATGGAGAGGACAAAATCTCTGCACATGCGATGGATCCTCCTTGCCAAAGGAGCATTAGGTCTCATTTAAGTTCCTTTCCCTCCCCATTGGGCCTATTTTTAGATACTGTATTATATCATATGTATATGAGAATCCTCCTGGGGTTGTTGCAATTCATTCTGTAAATAAAAACGGCCGTTTTTGCAGACTGCTTCAAACCTGGTCTTGCTGGGAGCCCAGGAGCCTCTTCCCTGAGGTATGCACCCTGGTCATTGTATTGCTGAGTCCATCCCATTTGTCACTAATGCTTTCAAAGTACTGTATACAATTTGATTTTTATTTTCTATTACATGTATCAAAGTAGATTGTGCTAAACATTTGAATATCAAACCCCTGCCAAAAAGAGGGAGAAGTTAGGTGTTAGCTCACCCGGAAGGGTCAATATCTGGCCAACGATAAGAAAGGTTAATTTGGTTTCCCTGCTAAAATAAAGTATGGTGCCTTGCTCCTTACCCCTGTTTACACAGCTCAGGAACAGCTCCCGGCTTTGTAAGTCAGGATCACACCCTTCCTCTCATTGCCAAAGTGTGTTTCCTGAGAAAGTACAACCTGTCTCCTCCATCTGCGGCTGCGATCGAAATAGCTGGGGCGGGGGGGAGCTCTCCTCCCCTTTCCCCAGGCGGGAAGTGTTACTCAAAAACCCAAGCTGCGTGCGGCACCTGCTAACTGGCCCCCGTGCCCAGGGCTCAGCACTTCCCAAAGCGGGTCAGGCTGCGGTGCCAGCGGGGATAATCATCTGCTGGGGCACACAGTTGTAAAGGGCTGGGAGTCGGTGTGCTACGCGTGTTGTGTTAGATGCTGTGGGGAGGCACCCGGGCAGCTCCAAACGCTGATGCAAGAGTCCAAGGCACTCAGCACAGTCCTGCTGTGACCGCAGGTGGTCAGCAGGTTCTTTCTAGTTATGTTCTGGCTTTTGTATGATGTCACTATTAACAGCTTGCACCCCTTAACTATCCCAGCCAGGCAAATGTGTTGTTTGCTACTACCTTCTCCTCTGCTTCTGTCCTCCCCCTGTGCTGCAAAGGGCAATGTGTCCCTCCAACCCACAGCTAACCTCTAGTATTTGCCACATGGGCAGGTTCTTTCTGGTGCTCCGACTTTTTGTCCTGCTGCAAGTGGAAATGGCTGCAGCATGGACAGGAAAAAAGTGCTTATTTTTGGCCTACTGAACTTAGTACCACAAGATAATGGGATGTGTTGCAAATTGTGACCTTTTACTCATTATTTCTGGCATTAAATCCTGAAGTTCTATTTGCTAATAGTCTTGATATATGAACCTTTGAAAATTCATTTTGCAATCTAAGATCCTAAGAAGAGCATAAAATAGTACAAGGTTTGTAAGAGTTGGGGGACCCACGAGACAAATGCAGGTGTTTTCCTTGTCACGGAGCGAGTCTGTCTCATTTGCAGAGCTTTTGCTTTAGGAAGTGTTTTTAGACCAGATAGGTGCTTGTTCACTAACCCGTTTGCTGCAATACTGTAAGGGTATTTGGGTTTCTTCTTGTTACTTTGAGTGAAACCTGCTATGTCATGCAGATTTTTCAATCAAAATTCCCCAGTGACAGTTCTTCTGAGTCATCATCTTTTAGGAACTAGCTACTGGAAGTTTCTTTTTCCCCATTCCCAGCTTCCAAACCATTTAAAAGAACTAGAAGAGTCTTATTCAGAGATGAAGAAATTAAACACCACTGAACACCACTCTCACTCCCCTTCTCCCACACATCTTTCTGCCATACCTCCTACCTCCCCCACATCAGCTCCTGGCTCCCTCTGCGTTTGACACTCAGCAAAAATGGGGAGCTAAGGGTAATGCCTGGATGGAGCCGGGAATTCATACACTTTTATGCCTGTGTATACTCTGCTCCTTGACTCTGGGATGGACAGAGGTGGTGTGTTACTGCTATAAGATCATTATGTGCTTACTCTGGAGGTCTCTGCAGCTCCTTGGCCATTGACTCCTGGAAATATCTCAATGCCATAGAGAGAATGATACTTCTATATGTATGATAGAGATGACGTAACACTCCGGATCCTCTGCATCGTACTTCCAGCTGAAATACAATATTTGTGGTTGCTCCAGTGCATGAGTTTGATCAGGGTATCTAGGTGGAAACAACTCTCTTCTGATCATATAAATAGTTTTTGTTTATTTATTTAAAATCATAAATATAAGACAACCCTCCCCACACACAAACCTCAAACCTGCATGTCTGTAAGAGTCATGAAGCAATAACCTTCTGTTTAAGTCTGGTTTCCTGGCACCACTGCTCATCCCTAGCAGTGAAATACGTAGAGGGAGGCTGTATAGCCGAATGGAAGGTGAAGGGAAATACAATTCACCTTCACCAGATATTTTGCAACCTTGTCATTAGAAAAGCGAGTAGGTGGAAGAGCTGGTTTGGATTAGGAATTCCTCATCCCTCCCTGTGCTTAGTTGTTTACTCCCTTTTCACCTCTTAGTCAATGTAGAATTCATTAATATGACAATGATATATTAGGCGAGCGCTGAAGAGATATTTTGCCTCTTCTCCCAAGTCAATCCTCCTTCCTTCCCTCCTGCTCCTCAGCTCCCTTCCTGGGCAGCATCCTTGTTCCTATGCTCCGGGCAGTATCAGAGCCCAGAAGAGCTTTAGTCTGTTGGTCCCCATCTGGAACTCCTTGTCCTTGGGTTTTGCCAAGGGTCTCATAGGTGCAGTGAATAAGCCCTGCTTTGTATTTTCTCTCCTAACCACTGTTTGATGGCCATTTCCAGGGACAACAATATAAGAAAAATAATTAGCAAAGCTCACAGGAATAACAAACCGTGAAAATTCAACTGTTTGGCATTATCAAGGAGAAGAAATGTGGAATGGTTACACACTTTAATTCATTAATGTGTTAATTGATTTCACAAAATTTGTTTGCAGGCACTTAAAGCAGTCTGTCTTCTCTGCTTTTTTATGAACTTCAAGTATGGAAGACAAGGCTGCCACTTGCACAAATAAATGAAAATACTTATATAGCATAAGTTGCCTGAAAGCAAAAATCAAATTCTTTCCTGTTCTGCTAAATTTGGTATGTGTCACAACTACAACCTTTCTGCATTTCCAGTACTCTGTGAAGAAGAAAAGGGAAATCTTTTTTCCCCATTAATAACAAGGACCTAAGGGGCAATCGGAACAGAATAACCAACTCCTCAGTGAATTTATTTTTTTTTGTCAAAAAAACCCTCATCAATCTATTGTCATAGATGAATGCTAGTGAGAGAATTGAGACAGAAATGAAATGGAGTTGTTGTCGTACTAAGTGTGTCTCCTTTCAAAAACACTTCCAATGGTATTTATTTTTTGTATTGATTTCAAGAAGCTCTGGCTGCAAAACAGGTCATGAATGCTTCCCTTGAGAATGTGTTCCAGGTGTTTTTCTGAACACAGATGTAGAGTTGAGAAATACAATCAGCAACACAACAGAGGGAAGGGCTTCAAAGGGTAACCCGTTGTAATGGCTTGGCATTATTTTCTCAGCATCTTTGCCTGGACATCTTGAGCCAAAGATGCTATTCCTCTCGGGAGAGAAGAACCCTTCTTCCCCCACTTTCTTTCTAAAAGTCTAACACACATCCAGAAGATAAGAATGATGCTCCTAGAGAGAGGAAAAGAAAAGTGCAGATTGCTCATGTTGAAAGAAAACAATTTTTTTCTCCCATTTTGTTTTAAGTGGAGATGGGCTTTAATAAAAAGGATTGCTGGGTGGGAAGGGATGCGTCCTCCCTTACTTCTGATGGAAACAAGGCTGGATGAGCCGGCTCAGCACTGACGGGCAATGGATGTTTCCCTTACTGAAATGAAATCTATATTTACATTTCATGGGTGTCTCCTTGCCCTCCTACACCCCCCCAGGTATTTTTTGCTGGATAGCTGTCAACTGGCTGGCCAGTTTGGGTCATCTCCATGTAAAGCTTGATTTTGAAAAGCAGTTTGGGGCTGAAATGGGGCTGCATTCAGGGTATTAAGGGTCTTTCTAACTGAGCATAATGGAAATGGCAACCATGAACCATGGCCTAAGGTTGTTTCTTCCTGTCGCTTTTCAGCATGTATTTCTCTGAGCAGTGTCAGAGAACAACTTGCATTGATGAAGCTGTGACCCTTGTGATTATTGCTACTGTGACGCTTCCAACTCTTTAGAGTTTAGGAAGAGTTCAGGCATCTGAAAATGCATTATCTTAACATCTGACAAGATGAAACTCTGGAGGAGAGAGTATTAAGAATTTGCTTTTCATTAACACAAGCTAATTAAATGATTTAGCTAGCACTTGCAGTACGGAGAGCATGCAGCCACATACTATTTTGAGGTTTCACTTGTTTTTCTGCCAAGTTCTAGTCTCCAGACCAGCTTTATTTTTGGGTGGGAACTAAGAACTTTTGGACAATCTCAAGCATCATCCACTGGATCTGCTAATTTGTGGCTAGATTGTGCAACTCTTTGCAAGCCAATGTGACTAATTTTAGATGTGCCTCACAGGGCGAGTGCGGGACAGCTTTTGCTTAAGTACAGGCTTGAGGAACAGCCCCCAGCACAAGGATTAATTGTATAAGAATTTAGTACCATCATGAGTAAGGCTCATATGATGTAGCCCTTTCTTTTAATTCTGTGTTGTTAATGTGAACTTTGCTGTAGTCAAGGGCTTCCAGAGAATATTCTTTATAGAACACTCAGTTCCTAAACCCCTTTTATGTCTCAGTAGCAGAACCTCACCCCTTCTGTGGTTTCAGCATACAGTCTGGGAAAGGGGGCTTTCTCCTGTTTTGTTGCAGGTTCATCTCTTTGCCATTACCCTTCTCACATCTTTGTTGGATGTAGACTTTGTTTTCCTTTAATAAACTTATTTTTAGCTCAATAAAGCACACTTGAGAAACCAGCCTTCTCAGGCCGTCATGCTGCTACCTAAGCAACTGTATTCTTTCTGGAGTATTTCATGTAGGGTGTTTTTTTTCCCCCCGCTAAGTAGTAAAGCTGCCCTGAAATACATGTGGTGCTTGGACTAGAGTTTTATTTCCCAAGAAAGGCTGAAATCCTGCAAGTGAACAGTCAAACCCTGACTGACTCTAGTGAAGTGAGGATGAAGAGGGACTAGCCAGTATATAACCTCAATAAAACTGGGAATATGTCAGTACATCGCAGCCAGAAAGGACAAAACCTGGACCCAGCTTCTCACTCAGCAGACTGCAGGAGCCCAATGCACTCGCTCCTTGCGCGTCCCCCACTTTCCAGCTCTGAGGGAAGGCTGGCCTGTCCGGAGGCGAGAGCAGATCCGGCCCTCCAGATCCCGGTGTGGCTCACTGGGGCTCACAGGGGCTTGCACCTGGGAGGGATTTGGCTAGCAAGGCTGAAGAGAGCCTCGCAAGGCAAGGAAAGAAGGAAATCTGCAATGAAATCTGAGAGGAGACTTAGTACTGAGATGATTTGTGCAGAAGAGTCAAGAAATTGAAAGCTGAGTTTGTAATGTGGACAAAAGTGCAGAGATCCTGATGTTTGCCTGATTAATTCAGAGGAAAATTCCCTGTATACTTCAGTATGCTTTCAGGGAGGCCCTTCCTGCACTGCTGCTGCCAGATTTGGTTCAGTTCATCCTCAGAAGGACTTTGCCTGGCGAGAGTAAAGCTCCAGCACCTTTCCTGAGGGCAATGCGAGTGTCCTCACAGTTACAGCCAGCAAGGTACATGGTATTTCTCTCTGATCATGGGACCCTAGAGCTGGCTGTGCAGTATTGCCAACAGAGACCTTTGCAGGGAATAAATGTAGAGGGGGGGACCATCGTTGCAGTCCAGGCAATGAGGAGAGATGGTTCAGGGCCACGGATTTGTGTCTGGCTGATTCACAGCAGCTCATAAGAGGAGGTTTGCTCAGTCTCATCCCTTCCATTAAAATGGTTGTCATAAGGGAGTTCCCACTAGCTATCTAGTTTGGGATACATTTTTTCCCTCGCTGCTGTCATTTTGCCATCATAGCTCCTAACTGATTGCTCAGTGCTGGTCACTCATAGCACCAGAATTCAGGTTTTATTCCTCTGATCAGGAGCTTACAAATGTCTTTTGAAAAGTGCCATGTGCATCAGCACCTTGGTACCGCTGGGTACTGCCACATCCATCACTCCTGGAAATGGTGCTGTTTCCCACCATCAGCAATAGCGGTTTTAACCTCAAAGCCTGGCTCACTGCTAAGTTACAGCGCTTGTAACACATCTCTCATGGCCTGGGACTGCTTAATGGAAACTCGGCTACAATGAGAGGCAGGGGATGAGTTGAGAGAAAACGCTCAAGAGCAAAAGCAGGAGAGATAAGAGCCTCTGTACCATAGCAAGTTTTTAAGGAGGGAACTTTGCAGATGTTTATGGAAACCTGCCCTAGGTCTGGAAGGACGTGCACAGACAAATGCTTGAGAACTGGATGCGGGGAGGCACCGTGGTCCAGTTGGAAATGGAGAATGACAACGATTAATGCAGTATACGAGATGATAGCTAGCAGGGAATGGGCTGCAAAGGAGTTTGCAAGTGAAAGCCAAGAGCCCTGCAAACCAAAGGGCTCCTTATCTCACCACTTTCTACTGTGAGAGAAGGTGAAATGAGGAGGCCGTGGAGCAGGGGTGGCAGTGCCTGGCCAGGGCGATACGGTGCTCTCTGCATGTAAATTAAAAACATGGAAAGCACAAAGAAAAAATATTAAATGCAAAGAGAAATTGTTACAGCAAACAAAAGTTGAGAAAGGGCTGCTGTGCCCCTGCTTTGGCCATTGCTCCCATCTTTCAGAGATGTCCTGTCTAGCTGGGATCCAGGCTCCATCAGACTAATTTTGAATTTAAAAGAGTTCTCATTATGCCTTTTACTGCCCTCTCAATTGCATTTTAATCAACCCATGGAACCCAGACAACTGAAGTTTTGAATGTCCTTAACCCTGGTTTCAGGTGGAACTGTAACAGCTTGTACCCTGGCACCTGGGCAGTGGGGTGTCAGGACACCCCTCACGTCTCGGCGTGCTGGTTTTTCTCATTACTACACTGAATGGTGGGGGTGAGTGCGTGCACGCTGTGTCCAAGCACAGTGCTTTCCCAATCTGCGCTGGGCTTCTAGGCACCATTACATCAATAACAAGAAATAATGTCCCTGGAAGAAATGCTGCTGTTTAAAACTGACTCGCTCATGGCTTTATTTCAGCTGTTACAACATTGCAGAACTAATGGCCAATCGCTAACATTACAGCAACGTCCTTGTCACAAATGAATGCACACACTGAGCTTTAGGTCTGTAATGTCATCGGGATGGCAGATAATGAGAAAGAATAATTTTTGCTCTTAAATTGCAGCGCATGGGAAAAAAATCTGAAGTAGAAAGCAGAGTAACTTGTGAATCACTTCACTGATTAAGGATTTACAAGTCTCGGCGCTGGTCAGAGCAGGGAAATAGGGCGATGACAGAAGTCTACGTTTTCTGAACAAGCTGTACTAGCAAGATGTGTCTGGGAAGCAAGAAGGTAATGAATTAAATGCAAAAGGAAATAAAAGAAAAGAGGAAAGGAAAGAGAGGAAGGAAAACAAGAGAGAGGGAGGGAAGAAAAGAAAGGAAGAGACAGAAAGGGAGAAAGGAAGGAACAGGAGGGAGGGAGAAGGAGAGAAGGAGAGAAGGAGAGAAGGAGAGAAGGAGAGAAGGAGAGAAGGAAAGAAAGAAAGAAAGAAAGAAAGAAAGAAAGAAAGAAAGAAAGAAAGAAAGAAAGAAAGAAAGAAAGAAAAAGAAAGAAAGAAAGAAAGAAAGAAAGAAAGAAAGAAAGAAAGAAAGAAAGAAAGAAAGAAAGAAAGAAAGAAAGAAAGAAAGAAAGAAAGAAAGAAAGAAAGAAAAAGAAAATGCATCAATTTGTAAGTCTAAAGCTACCCCAAAGGATGGGAGCAGGAGCCCTGCCCAGGCCAGCCCTGGGTGAAGGCTCCACAGAAACGCTGGTGCTGGGCTTGGCAGCAGCTGAGGCTGGGTTCGGTTCGGATGGGCACGTGGCAGATGGGCCAGTCCAGCGCTCCTTTATGGCCTGCCGCGGGAAAAGGGATGCGACGTGGGGTTTGGCTGTGTAGCAAGAAAGTAAAACAGGCAAGCTGGTGGAGAACACAGCATCTGGCATCTCCCCAGGCTGTGGGGCCAGGAGGCAGTGAGCTAGCCGAGGAACGGGCTGGCCGAGGGACAGGCTGGCCATGGTGGGGGCTGCTCTTTGGGGCCAGCTGCCTGTCCGGCTCTCCAGGACCATCTGGCTAGAGACACTTACTGCTTTTTCAGAGAGGGTGATGGTGTTACCAATGTCCTGTGCGGCAGCTTGTGTGGCCCCGGGAGCCTCCAGCCAGGCAGGAAGAGGCGGGTGTTCACTGGGCAGAAAGAGGCTTTTGCCCGTGCTGCGCCCAGGCACCCGCAAGTGCTACAGCAGGCACTGTGATCTCTGCACTGGATTTCCTTTGATCAGTACCGCTTTGTTCATTTTGTAAGCCCTTGGCTTTTCTGTTCCTTTCAAATGCTGCTGAAATTTTGGACACTGGCATGCTTGAAATGATGTCCCCTAATGCACCACCCTCTGACCACCGCCTTAGTTTTCCAGTCTAATCATTCTCCAGCTTTAGCACTGAACTCTATTCTTGGGAACCAAATAATAACAATGCTTCGTCAAGAGCAGCTTTAAGTTGATATGAGCCATAAGGCAAGGGGAACAATTTAAAAAAAAAAAAAAAAAGAATATATTGACTTAGACAAGCGTTACTATGTCATTAATACTGCCTTCATTTGCTAAGTCTTTTTACAGCCCGCTTAGCCTGCAGTCTGCCTGCTATTTGCTCTGAGTGCTCTGCTAGACCGGACAGGGACAGTAACTGCGATCGGCTTCGCTGGCTGGTTTTTTTATGCTTAGTTTCACTTGAAGGGTCTCCGCTGCAATGTTTGGATAGAAACACTGCAGAGACATGGTTATTTATTTAAACCATCTGTTTCCATTGGCACAAAGATAGCCTATCACAATATTTCTGTTGGTCTTCAGGCTCTTTGCACACCTGGCAGTGGCCGTGCATGTTAGCAGATCCAAGTGAACAGATCCTTCTGTTAGGAACAGTTCATGCTAGCTTGGTGCAGGTATGAATAATGCCTGTCACTGAAGACAATGCCCTTTTTCTGCTGCCCTCTCCGAATTTCTCATCCTCCAGCTTGGGAATAGCACAGGAATTATAACTGGGGGGGGAGGGAGAGTGGAATTCAAACTGCCATTTCTATAGCAGTTTATATCAGCCTTTCTCTTCCAGAAAAAGCTTTTTGTTTGTGTTTGGTGCAGGATAAGTATGGCCTTTAACCCTCTACGTGACTGAGTATCACTCACATGTCTTTTCATGAAAAGCCAAAAGAATGACAGAGTCAGGGCAAAAAACCAGCACTGAGCAGTCTCCCCTGGGGTTCTTATCTCTGGCTTTTTGAGGACCTGTTATTCCCCAACAGTGAAACATCCCCATTAGCTCCTGACCCTGACTGTAGTCTCTAACTCAAGATGGGTCTGTCTGGGGAGTGTGATGGAGCACTTTAACAGTGACCACGGGCTTTGGTGGGTGCTGCCTCTTAGGTATGAGCTCTGATTTCTTTTGTACTCCCCCCCCCAGGAGACAACATGAACACAGTCCCTACTACCTCAAATTCCACAGTCCGGTTTCCCATGTGTTGGTAAATCAGCGGGATCAGCATGCACAAGGTGGAAGAAGTGGATGGTAAAACCCAACCATGTGTTTCCCTTTGCCAGGTAAGTGTTGTTACCACCCACTCCAGCATAAAACCATGCTGTATCCACAAACAACTTGCTTCTCCCTGTCCAGAGATGTCATTAATGGAGCCCCTGCGTAGCACTAAATTACATGTGAGGCTGAAACCACTCATCTGTAATCAGGCAACAAAATCAAACTTGTTTAATGGTACATCCAGACAGTAAAAATAAGGCCAGTGTAACTGCGCTAGCAACACCGATAACAACAGCATGACACATCCTTGAGCAATTTGGCTGCATGCTCGCCTCCCCAGCCGGCCGGCAGCACGCACAGCCAGCGCTGCGAGCAGCGGGCAGGCCACATGCCGTTAGTCAGCCCCTTCTCTGCGGTGTACAAAAACTTCTTGCTTTTCTCCATCCGTTTCCTTTTGCCCCCAGCAATCCTGCCCGCACCCGACAAGTAGGCTGCAAGTACCGCAGCCGGAATGCAGGCTGGGACAGGTGCTGCAGGCAGGATACGTACCTTGCGTGGCAAAGCCCCGTTAGCATCACCTTTGCAGTACCTTTACTGTCACCAGCAAACAGCAGATGCCTTCAGGCGGCGATTCGGCAGGACCAAATGCGGTGGCTTTGTGGGGAGCCTGCACACTCGCAGTCCTTTGAGAATGGGCAGAAACCATCCTGGGAGCTGAACCAGAGCCCACGCCACCCGTCTCGGCTCTCACCACAGCTACGAGTATTTATTGTATTTGCTCCTATTTTCTTTTCCTGGTCCAAAGACTCTGGATTTTCTTTGTATAGCGTGAAACCACCGCAGCAGCAGAGCTGGCCAGGGACTCCTCTCTTGCTGCCCTGTATCTGTGGGGAGTGAAACTTTGAGGAAATCAGTGCGTTGGTCACATACTCCCTCAAAAACCAGCCTGTAGGATAAGGGCTCTGTTAAGGCAGGTGGCAACATGGTTGCAGCTCCCCTTGACAGGACAAGAGAATAACCCTCCCTGTTCCTGACCCACCACGTGTGTACACACAGCGCCCACCCATGTAGTGGGCACCAGCACTTTTGCCTGTTGGAGTAGGGCTCTCGGTGACTGCCACAGGCTTTGTGTCCCTTGGGTGTCCCCTGGGAGCGTGAGGGCCCTCCACAGCTGGCCACGGACACCAACACAATGCAGCACGGCTCCAGCCAAACCGAAAAATAAATTGCAAAAGACAAATGATGCAGTTTAGGTCAGATAAGGCAGCAAGTGACAGAATTTTTTATACAACTGTGTTAGTAGTCCAATTTGCCCAGCCCGTCCTTTGCTGGATTTGGGCCTGTGAGGCTCCATAAAAACTGCACACTTCATGTCTGCTGAGGTTTGGCTGGGGAGCAGAGCGTGCCGTGAGGCTGCTCATCTTTGGCACAGGAAAAGCACTGGTCCGGCTGCTGGGAAGTTAAAATGCAGCAAGTGGCACCTCTTTGCATTTATCCAGCTTCCAAACAGAAAACAAAGAACTGGTGTGATAGCACAAATATGTGGAAAGCAGTTCCACTTTAAGACGTGCTAAAATACCTTTGACTCAAAAAAAACCTGCGGCCTGGGCTGCACAGGAGTGACTGATGGTGGGAAAGTTATCAAATGTCCAGGTCAGCCGGCATCAAATTGATATTAAAGCCGCCTGGGTAACACGGCTCACACAGCTCTGCTCAGACCATTCATCTCCAGGGCCCGGGATGAAGAAACAGCTGGTGCCACAGGACGGTCTGAGATAACAAGTTATTGGTTCAAACCTGCTGCTCTCTTCACACTTCTGCAGCATTTTGCAGTGAATGAGATATAGATAGATTATCAACCCAGCCTATATAAAACCTGCCTTAAAAAATTGCTGTCTTTAGGAGGAAGAAGTACTTCCTCTTAAGTGGCCGAGCTAAACTATTTCCAAGCATTCCCAGTCTGGATCAGTCCAGTCACTAAACCTGTGGATCAAGTACTGCTTTCAGCTAATCTCTAATAAGCATGGGGTAGGTCGCTGGGGTTGTTCCAATTTAAACCAGTTCAGAAAACAGCTAGGAATGGGATATTGGGGTTTTTTTTCTCCTTTTTTCTTTTTTTTTAACCTCAGTTACAGTTCTAGGGCAGGACCCCACGGATTCAAAGGAGTCTCTGGATGGCCGTTGTACGGGTAAGGGAGCCCTGGCCCTGCTGGCATGGCTGTCGGCTGTTACTTGTTTGGCATCACCACTCAGGGCAGACCGTGCTGTGGCCAAGGGCCACCTACTTTCTGGTTTCTATGAACCTGCAAAGGCTGGAATGCACGCTTACACACTGTCTGGGTATTTACTGCACAAATAAAAACTTCACAGCTTTTACACAAGTGAGCTAAAAAGAGAAGCACATATACCAATGTATCCTCTTATTACTTCTCCAGAGGAACTAAAGAGACTAGAACTCTTTGGAAGTTAACTTCCCTGACTTCCAGGAGCAGCCAGGAAGAGACCACTGTGTCTCTCAGAGCCTGAGGTTCCCAGAGGTCACTTATAAGCCAATTTAGTACCATGGTTTACCTGAAAAACCTAGATCCTCGCAAAAAATGTGTGTTCCCCTCCAGCTGTACAACGGGTATAAAAGGCAGCCAGGTCCTAGCTGTGTACACTATGGCTCGCTGCTGTTACAGCAACAGGGCAGGACCGTACGTGTGTACAAAGACAACCTGCACGTGCGCAGCCCTTAGCTCTGCTCAAAATGCAATTACCGACTCTTCTGCCCAGCTGTAAGCGCAGAGGTAGCCAGCGGTGACACACACTCCACAAGATGCCACAGACCAGAGCACTTTTTCAAGTGCTGATGTTTTCTTTATGAGGCCAAGTGTTTCTGCAAGGGCTTAATTTTTTTATGTATGTTTCTAAATGAAAAATTAAAGGCCCACAGTGTTCCTGTGTTGGAGAATTTTTTGTTGCTTCTGTAACCAGGACTGAAAGAGGCAAGTGCTCTGCGTCCCTCAGACAAGGCATGTGCCACCAGACGGGCTTTGGCTGCTCCATCGGCAGCAGAGGTGCTGGAGGGAGGTTTGGAAATAGGCCCTGGGGAGGCTTTTGGAACCAGAACTATTTTTGAGCAGTTGCTGCTGCAAAGCCCGGCCTGTGGAAAGGGCTGAGCACAGAGACCCTGTCAAACCTGCAAGAGGTAAGAAATTACTGTGGCTCTGAAATGAGAAGGTGCAAATCTTCACCAGGATGCATTTTGCCTGGAGAGAGCTGGAAAAAAAAAGGACGTGAACATTAAAAGCATTTAAGAAATACCATGTCTCTCTTTTCCGTAGCAAAGGTAAGAGATTCAGACAAATAAACAGTTTTACAGTTTGTACCTGCAGTTTTGGGGAGATTATATTTACAGTTAAACAGCTAGTGTCCTTTCTTAGCAATGAAGGATTGCGAAACAATTGGACAGTGCTTAGAAACACTCTTGAAAATGCCGGTTATTCCTGCTGCATCCCCAGCACCATGCAATTCCAGTTTGTTCTTAGTAACCCAGCACAGATGGTGCATTACATGCTTTGGAGGCTGCTGACCCGCTCCTGTACTTAGTGCAAAACCCGGTGCTGCTTCTTAGCTACAGAATAACAAGAAAATGTATTGTTTGGGGCAGATTGGGATCTGTAATCCCAGCATCATCAGTCAGATTGAAAGGCTGATTCCTTAAAAAGGAAAAGCTTGGCTGTAATACCACGGATATATACACATGGATAAAAACAGAGATGGCTTTGACGTACGGAGTCATTCATACAACAGTTCTGTCATGTCACAAACATATCAGCCTGAAAGCTTTACTCATTCTACTACAGTGCCCAAGCGGAGCGGGGGCCTGACTCTGCCTATGGAGGCTGTCAGCTCTACAGGGCATTCCCATGGATTTTGCACAACGTGCTGTCAGCCACACAGCTTGGTAACTGCGCGGGCAGGGGAGGTAGCGTGATAGACCATCAAACAGGCAGAATCAATGTAGACGTTCGTTTTAAGGTCATTTCCCTGCTGATCATCGATCCTTCTGAGGACTGAATTCTGTACTTTGACACATATGCACTAAAAGCTCTGGTGCAAACTGGTGGACTCGGGCACGTTTCAGGGAATTTCTGAACCAAGGTCTCAGAGATCACCTGGCCACATCTGGCCTGCTCTGCCCTACTGCTCCCTCGGAGAGTGGGTTCGGTCTCTTATCCAGAAATACGTCCTAATAAACCTAGCACCCCGCACGGCAAATAGCTTGAACTGGGTTTCTTTGGTTTTTGTTTTTGTTTTATGCAACCAAAGCTCATAGTAGCTGCCTGACCGCTGGGTGGCCAGAGAAAGCTAAAACCGAACAAATACTGTCACTAAATGAAATTATCAGCAGCAGTGGCATTCCCGGCCCTGGAGTGCTCTTCTCTCTGGCCACCGCTGGGAAAGGCAGCTGGGGGTGGGAGCATGTTGCAGGAGCATGGAGGTTGTCTGTTGCTTCTGCGGAAGCTTTGGTAGTGCCCTTGCTCCCAGCACACATGCTGGGCCATTGGGTTTCGTCCCCATTCCCTCCTTGTTGAGGTGTTTTTTGTACATACACCTCTTGGGCAATGCATACAGCTCGTGCTCTCCCTGATGGCCCCCTCCTTCCCCACAGCTCACACTGAAAACTCAGAGGGAAGCACAAAATTCTGGCCAACAACTTTTTTGGCCTGCGAAGATGGCGGTGTGGGTAGGAGAGGTGCTCTTGCAGGGGAGGTTTTGTATGTAACTGCATTTTGGGTCTGCTCTCCCCAGGAACGGACTTTGGAAATGGCGCTGTGCCGGTGCTCCCAAGGGACTTCAGTTACGTGCTACAGGAGAGACAGGATCATTTGGACAGGTGAACCCCAGCACGGCACCAACACCATCTGCATCGCAAGCAGTAATGTAAGCAAGAGAAAAAAGCTTGGGCTGGGGTATTGCTGAAGCAGTAGGCAAATGTGAAGCTGTGATGTTTGAGGTCTGGGTGAGCCTGCTCCTGGACCCGCTCACGCTCTGGCCCCACAGACGCCTTTGCGGTCGCAGCTTTGCCTCTGTCCTGTCTCTCTCCCTTTCTCCCAGAGCACAGCTGCTTGGCTTTTCCATTTTTTTGTTCCTTGTCTGACTGGTTTCCCGATATGTGTGGGCTGGAGATGCGGTCAGTCCGTGTGCCAGCAAACTGACCATCACTCACCCAGACAGGCACCCACTGGACAGATGGGAAAGAGCCGAAAGTCAGTGTCGTTAGTGAAAACGTAGCTCTTTGGCTGCAGGTATTTATAGGAACTTGGTACGTGTGCCTGTGTGTTTCTCCACATGACAACAGGCATGGCTCCCGACCACTACAGGCTCTGGATGCCATGGTACGATAACCCCGGTTTTCTTAGTTACAAATTGTATTTTTGGGCTATCTAGAAATACATGAGTCAACTGTCTTACCTGCGCAATGCCACCCGGTTTCTGGAGAGAGCACTTTGCCTGTTGGGGCAAAGCACCCAGTTGCTTCTCCCTGCGGGCACCTGCTCCCCCAGGCCGAGGGAAAACCAGGGCAGGAACCTGCTCATCTCCTTGGGGAGCAGCATGAGACCAGGCTCCCTCCCCTCAAAAACCCACCCCCTGCTCTACTTCCACATGCTCTGAAATGCTTCTTAGGTTGCTCAGAACGTATTTGCGATTAGATGTCTGTTTGGCAGAAGTCAGCTGTCTTCACATTTGGGTTGGAGCTGAGCAAAGCTCAGTAACAGAAAGCATTTTAAAACCATGTTTCGCAGAAGACGTGATCGGAGCTCCACTCAGTGCAACCCCTGCCAGCACTTGCAAGGTGGTATTTTGTCAGCGTTGAACCTCCAGCTACTCATTAATCATTTCACTCAGTTCAGATGGAGGACACAAAGCAAGGGGGAGGTGGGATGTTTCCAAAACAAACCTATTTTTTGGTTACACACAAATGTCTTAGTGTCTGCTTTGCTGACAAGCTGGAGCCCCACCCCAGCGATTCGTGCTCAGCCTTTGGGAATAGAGTGAGACCGCTCTGAGGAAAATGATTTAAAATGCCTTCAGATGCCTTTTCACTTCTTTTTATTTAATTCCATAAATATTTTCATAAGGCTCAGTGTCTTTACAACACTTTTTTAAACACTTTTTTTGTTTTATACACACAACTTTGACACTTGTTTGACAGGGTCAAACAGTCCAATATAAACAAAATAATAAAACTGGCAAGTGCGGATCAGCTGGGTTACCAAAATCCTTTTTTTTTCTTTTTTTTTTTTTTTTTTTTTTTTTTTATTGTTAAAACCCCAAAAACAANTCAAACTAGAATTTTAAAAACCTTTTTTTTTTTTTTTTTAAATTCTCTGCTACAAGTCCCTGTCGTCATAGTGCCTTTAAACTCCTACAGACTCTTCTTTTCTTCGTAAGGAAAAATAAGCTCGGTGATGCCATGCAGAACTTACAATAGCTACTAAATATACATGTTCCCTGAAATGTAGCTGCAATGAAAAGATGACAGAGCATAAAGAGAACAAAACCAGAAACCCAAAGCACCACAGTGTACTATCAATAACATTGCAATGGACGGCCAGTGACCATCCAGAAACTGAAACAAATTTCAAATATATTTCTCTATGTATTATTTTCTATTTACAACTGTTAGATGCACCTAGGTTGGTTCTTGTTTGATCTTTTTGGAGAGGGCGGGGAGGCGAAAGTCTTGAATTTAAATCCTCTGTTCTAGTGTCTAGGTCAAGGGGTAATGCATGTCATTTACCTAGGGAAGAGGGTATTTTTATTTTGTATATATATATATATAGATTCAGCCAGAGAAATGCCGTAAACATGTAAGTTTGTTACAACTCTCTTGTTTCTGCATATGGAATAGTAAGTGGGTTCCTCCTGTCTGGCATTGAAATGAAAGTCTGTATCAGATGCTCGGTCAAAGTCAGCCCAACCTGATTGCATCTGCGCTGCTTCCAGCGCTCTCAGACACGAGGCAGCCCAACCCTGCTCCCTATTGGGAAAGCCACGGTAGGTAGTAAAAGTGGGACCCAGTGCTGGTTCTTCTTTGTGATAATGCTCCATCTCTTGCAGCACCTCGGCAATGTATGGAGGGGAAGGGCTTTCTTGAATGCCATGCCTGAGAGCCAAGCCCCTCTTCCCTCTGGAGCAAGCGCCTGCATCTGCTTTGCCTGCTGCCTGGCTCTGGCAAGCACGAGCAATGCTAGTTTGTTTTGGCTTTCCGTTTAAGAAAGAAGCTGCGAGTCCAACAAGTGGCCTTGTCAGATCAAGCGAGTCTTGATTTATGATGCAAATAATGGTGTGGCGGTGGTGTTTCTTTTTTCCTAGTGCTGAATATTTAGGAAGCATCTTCTCATAAAAATTATGGATGTCTCATTCTCACTCTCTGAGGCACAAAACAGTAAATGAACAGGCTTAACTAATGTGCTTGTTACTTTTTTTTCCCCTAAGCAATTAAAAAGGCAAAGGAATAAGTGAAATTTTCATCATGTTGATAACAGTTTGTAATCTCTTTCTCTCTCTCTCTGCATCTCTCCAGCCATTCAGAAACAGTAAAACATTTCAGTTAACTTGTGAGAACCCATCTCATTCACTTCTTTAAATACCCATTCTGTTAAAGAAACAAAATAATATTTGCTACACATTCAATATTCAAATCTGACCATAAAAATGCAAAGATACCAAAGAGAGTAAAAATAATTTCTGATATAAAATTGGGTTGCTTCCTATTTGGGACTCCCAG
This sequence comes from Aramus guarauna, assembly GCA_013400195.1. Lineage (NCBI taxonomy): Eukaryota > Metazoa > Chordata > Aves > Gruiformes > Aramidae > Aramus > Aramus guarauna. Next base: position 226,011 of record VXBL01000257.1, on the reverse strand, counting down.
TGTTTCACTACTGCCTGTCACAGAGGGGCTGCTCTTCCTCTCCAAAACACTACTCTGGCTTTGCTGTTTATTGATAGCTGCTAGATTACTAAAAAGTGCTGAGATTATTTTGGTACTTAAATAAAAAATATAGCCACTGCCTCGTAATATGCCCTGAAATAAAACAGGCTCCATGAAAATACTGAAATCACCCTCTTTTCTCTTCCCATTTGCTTCTGTTTCTTCGGGAAGAAAAAAAAAAAAAAAAAAGTGTCTCCATGCTAGTTGGCCTAGGGTGCTTATGTGGTATATCAGATTCAAAAGAAAATGATAAATACCGTGATCAATCACTTCATCCCACATTTTCAAAGGAGCCTGCAGAATTGCTCTGCAAAGTTTCTAAGTTCATCTTCTAAATCTGGTTAAACAGTCTCATTTGCCCTAGGGAAAAAAAAAAATCATCCTAGTGCACAATGATTTGTTTTACAAGCTTGAACGTAAGCTTTTGCACTTGCAAACAAATGTACTTAAGGCTGAAACTGTAGGAAATGTCTTTGAAAATAGAGCCATGAATCTCCAGAGGGAGAAAAAGAGAGAGAAAGAGACCTGGAGAGTTCAGCTAATCGCTCCAGAGCCCGCTGACGCTGATACACCTCTGCAGAACCACTGGAGCTGTTTAGCTTAAACTGATCACTGACTTAGATTAGGTCTCATCATCATGGTCATGTGGCTAAATTTCTTGGGTCACATCCATCTCTTTCCTGAAAGGCAGTTCCCAACTCCTCTGCAGCTCGGGTGCGTTAAATCTCAGGTAACTACTTCCCATCACTTAGGCAATGATCCTTCCGCTAACAGGTCGCTACTGGCAGCTCCTGTTTTGCCTGGGAGGCCAGTGCCCAAGGGACGCCAGGGATCTTATATGCAATAGAGTTGAGCAGGCAGTGAGTGCAGTCATGGTCCTCACTTTTGGGATCATTGCTCCTGTAAATGGCAATTAGTGGTTCATTAATGCAGTACTGTGCAGGCGTGAGTGTGGCCAACAGGATGGGACCTTAGTTCCCGAAGAAAGAAAACTGGCCATTTGTTGGAGCCCAATAGCCAAGTTTCCTCTAGCTGGAATGGCGGGCATGAAGCCATCAGTTTTTAAGCTTTTATCTTTGCATGGAAAACAAAGATAGGAGTGGGCTTTTCAGAGTCGTGTCTCAGCTCAAAAAGAAAATCAAAGGTAAGCCCCCAGAAACAAAACTAAATGCAAAAGAAATAAAAGCCCCTGATAGTCTTTTCTCAGTCTTATTCCAAGTGTGAACAAATCACACTGAAATGAGAAAAAGACCGTGCTTAAAAAAAAATGCAAAAAGTTAACTGAGGAAAACCCATCTCACTTCCTAAATAGCTGATAGCCCTTCTGCTTGTTTCACCTGCCCATAGCAAAACAGTTAAAGCCAGAGAAATACTGCGCAGCAGAGCGTGGTGCACAAGGGAGCACATCCAGACAGGCACGAGTCAGACCAGAGAATGCAGGACAGGGACAGGGAAGGGGGTCGATGCTCTTCGTTGAAATGACAACTCCAGGGACAGCCAAGGAAGGGACGGAGAGGGAAGGAGAGGGAGCAGAGATCTCCCGGCACTCCAAAAAACAAACAAACCCCCCCCATAAATAAAATCAAATAAAATATACACCAATGTAGTCCATGAGGAACTTCGATGACGAATTCACACAAGCGAGAAAGCATTCTGGGATGCCAATGACGACTTAAATGAAAAAGAAAAAAAAAAAAAAAAAAAAAAAAAGATGTCCAACCAATGGAATAAAATAAAATAGGTCACATGGTTAGAAATCATTGGTGCTTCCTAGTATCTAGTAGCAGATTGCTTCCCAAAAACAACAAAAAAAGTTTTTGGTCCTTCTATATATATACATATATGTATATATATTATTATTTTTAAAACGTGTCTATATATATATATGTATATATATTTAGTTGCAACAGTGCTTCTCCGAAAAAAGGTCCATCTATAAATATAATTTTATTTATTTTTATTTTTAAATTTTAGTTCTTTTAAGTTAAAATTCTCCATCTCTCTAGGTATTATTTTTTGAATGGTGTTAACCTGCTGAAGTTTTGCCAGAATGGTGCCTGGCTGCGTCTGGGTTCGGTGAACTCGAAGACCTGGGACTGGGATATGCCATCTGTCACCATGTATTGTCCCTGATTTAATGGATCCTGGGGTGGTGGGTAGGCTGGAGGAACCGACTTGGAGTAGCTCACACCTGCATCGATGATTGGGGGGAAAAAGAAACAGATCAGTCAAAGTGCAATTGGGTCAATAGTCTTTCTTCGTCATGCTATCGCTTCTTATCACTTAATAACCAGGGTCCCAAACAACAGGGAGATGTGCTAGAGACGGCAGATCTACAGAGGAACGCAGCAGCTGCCTAAACTCTCAGCTCGGAGGCTACCTACACTAGACCACCAGTTCAAGATTTGGAAAAGATCCATTACTTTTGTATTGGCAGAGTTTTGCCTGCCCTCATGGAAAAGTCCTGTGTGCCCTAACGAGGCACAAACATGGCCAGGCCATACGCAGAATCAGTCTGCTCAGACGAAGGCAGGCAACCGCGCCATTCAACCCGCTCGCAAATTTAACACTTGCTGGTTCCAAGCTCGTTCTCACCCTCCCTCCCGGCTACGCTTGGAAAGCGGTTTTGCCCCAACATGCCCCGGTGACCAGCCCCGAGCAGCATGACCCCGAGGACCTCTCGGCACCAGTTCCAGCGCCAGAGTGGAGCAAAGCTGCTTTGGAGGGAACGCTACGCTGCAGGGACCCGTGCTGCTTCAGTGCTACTCTGCCTCTACGGAGAGCAAGTCATTATTTTCTTTAGGAAAGTTTGTAGGACTTTTCCATAGGGTTTTTTTCAAATTTACCAGTCTGGTTTCAGCCAAAAACAGCTGCACACAACGCAGAAAAGGCTGATTTGCTTAATCCAAACTGGTAGCAATGGATGGACTGGCAAGGCTACGCTTCCAGGTTCTAGGTGTGTAATTCCCACATAGGTGAGTCAGAGTTCCTGGGCAGGAACGGGGTGGGGGGATGCTACCCCTACAGCTTTCCCACGGAAAGGGGGAGCTTTGGCAAGCTGGGACCTGTCCAACCTGTTGTAAAGGACGGGGTAGGAAGGGCGGCTCTGGGTGAATGAAGTGGAACAGAAGGGAGACATGTCACCACCAAAGCGTAGACTACAGGGAACAGTAATATAGCTACTTCTGGATTTCCTTCCCCGCAACACCACTGATGAGGGATAATCCCTCCTTCAGCCTCAGGGTAGCGTGATCAGCTGGAAACCACAACTCCAGAGAAAGGCAGGAAGGAGAGAGGAGCAGGGCTCTGAAGCAGGTTGCTGTAAGCTCTGGCCATCTCTGGATCCCCTCTGCTGCATGCAGAACTGCTCTTCCTTCTGCGGGGAGGGCAGCCCCGGCCGCATGACGGGTGGCAGGCTTCGCAAGGGCCATCTCGAGGCCATTGCCTCCCCTGGTTTTAACCGCAGGAGCGAGGCGACTCTACCCAAGTAGATCAGTGTCCTCATCTGGAAAGCGGGATGGCATCACCCACCTACCTCACACGAGGGTTGTGAAGCTAAATTAATTAATGTTTGTAAAACACTTTGAGATCCTCGGCTGGGAAGGTGCTAGAGAAGGCAAAATACGGTGATTAGCACCCAGGTACCACAGCAACGTGTGTAAAAGAAATGCGACTCTGCATTCAGTTAGCGGTTCCTACCCACACACAAACACATGCTTTGCAGGACCAGCGCTGGCCGGCCCGGGCACAGGAAGGCTGCACACAGTTGGGTACTTACAGACAAAGGAAAAAGCCTCACAAAGTGCACTCACGGAGCTCATCAGACAACTTTTACATGTTTCAGGACCTCTTTTAGATACAAAGCTAAAGCTTTAGTATGGCTTTAGGGAAGAGAATTAATTAGCTTCCCTTTGCTATAGAATTTACCAATCAAGGGTTGTTACCATCTTCAAAAAGTTCAGACCAAATGGAGATATCGTCTTGACTATGTCTAACTGATTTCTCCTTCTTTACAGCAAATACCATGAAATCGTGCAGCGCTCTGTCCACCGCAGGGAGTAACCAAGATCTTTCCTTAGGGTGGACAAAAACCGCTCCGTGATTCATACTTATTAACCTTTAACAAATTCATCACAGTTAATATTTCAAACTTATTTGAAAAGAACAACCTGGAGATGTTCCACATTTGTATCTGCATCCTGGAATAGTTACTTATCAACCAGTTTTCTCCTCTGCCCTTCCCAAGCTCCTCTCTCCCACAGAAAGCCTGCAAAGCAGAGTGCAGCCCCAGAGTCCTTGCTGTCCTGGGGTCAAATCTGGACAGGGTCAGTTCTAGGATACCTGAGACAACTTCTGTCCCACCTGTGTCGGCAGGCTCCAACCTTCCATTTGAACTGACATCACTATGTGACGTAAGCCAACAACGTCCCATAAGGGTAGAGCATGGGCTTGAGCTCATCTCTGCCCTTCCTCTTCCATCCCTTCTTCTACATTGTCCTGCTCTGAGTTGCCTTGCTGGAAGGCAGGTCGATATGTGGGCAGTGTAACCAACTGCGGAGTCTGCTCTGGAGGGCAAACGCTAGCCCTGAACCCATACAAGAGTGCAGACATTCGCCTGGAGGCCACCAGCCTTTAGTGCCTTGGCCGCTTTTCCCAGCAGAGACTGGTGAGGAATTTTGGGATCTGTGGGAAGGTTAGGATCTGGTACAGGTCCCTTGCATGGCTAGAGCTGGGAAATGCATTTTCTGTCTGCTAAGTGGTTTGGATCTTCGACTGACCCAAAGGACCAGGAATGATTTCAAAGGCAAATAGTCCCTGTGCCACCCAGATTCTAACTAATATTCTACAACACAGAAGAGCTGTGAATCTAAAGCTGCTACTAAGGGACATACAGGAATTGTTTCTAGCTTTGGAAGACCTTAAAACCACATTGCTTTAATGACGTAGCCCAATGTCTTTTGCATCCTGTGGCTGCAGAGTAGCAGTCAGCCTTGTGATGTACCCGGTCTGCCGTGCGGAGCTGGGCTGAGCTCTTTATTGTCTCTAAACCAATTTGTGGAGGGTAAACTAATGTATTTTAATTGTGATACAGAAATGCTAAGAAATCTCCTGGATCAGCAAAATGTTATGTACTTGGAAGGCTGAAGAAGTAGCGAAAGGACAGTCTGGCTGAAGTCCACTGACATTGATGGAGTTACACTGCAAAGAACGTAATCCATAGTCTGTCTTCTCCAAAAGAGAAAAAGGCAGACTCCCCTGGCCAGATCACTAGCAAACCCCATTCAGTTCTTTCCCAAAATAGCCTTTTTGGTCCCAACTCCTGAAAAAAGTCTATCCTTGCTTCACACATATCCATGCACACACTGCCACTTCCCTCAGTAAAGCTCAGACCCACGTTCTCAAAGCTGTTTGTGCGGCCCTGCTCAAGGACCTAGGCTATTGGCATTAATCTAAGCTGGATGAACATCAAAAGCTCTGGCTGGTTCTACTTGAATAAGCAGCCGAACGTCTGCATATTTATCCTATTTATCAAATGGCCTCTATGATCAAGACTGCGGATCTCGATGGCATGCACAACTACCGTGTGTTTGTGGGCATGCAGATAAAAACATTTGTGCTCTGGCGAGTCAGGCTGATAATTCCATAAGAATGTATTTCTTGTGAAACTGTGATATAGCTCTTTGCAATAGCTTGAGGTGCCCCAAGAATGGCTTTTTTTTTTTTTTTTTTTTTGGTGATACCCACATTCTTGACAAGGTGGAACACAGGAGCTAGCTGGAGAGGGGGGGAGGAGAGAGATTCCTCGAATCTGTACATCTTCAAATCCTCAGAAAGAGCAATTCTGGGAAAAAGTATGACGGGTATTTTTCTATTCTCTGAAGTGGTTTGTTCCCTCATCGGAACTCGGGGCTGCTGTGCAAAATTTTCTCAAGGGATTTTTTTTTTTATATGCAAAGCCATAACTCCACTGCAATTCAACAGAAAGAAATGAGCAAAGCTCTTTTCAATGTGATTTTGGGCTGCTTGGCGAACAGAATTCAAAGCGCAAAGGCAAAGAATCGATAGATAAGTAATGATTTCTAGAGACAGCTGCTGCGCTGCCTTTCCAAGGTGTGAGAAAGCAGCTATACACCAATGACCAGACTTGGAGCTCCTTCTGCTGGTTCATGCATAATTCTGCACTGTAGCAGAATATAAAGGCTGCAGCTGCATAGCAAGATCGTTTGGCAGGGTGGGAGCTGTGGAAATCTGTTCAGAATGAGCAAAAGAAAACTCCTGGGTGTATAATTTGGCTAGACAAAACTGGTATTGCACTGTCAGTTGAAATCATGTCTTTTTTTAGTACTAGGCAACGTCACATGAAATCTTTTGGATTTCTCAGCTCAGAAGAAAACAATTAAAAAGATGTAAAACTGTCTCTTTTTTCCCTTCTAGTCCTATTTTTCAGTGTCTCTTCTATTTGAGGTTACAACACGACTTCAGTAGCACTTGAAGATTTAGGAGCATGCTCTTGACTCACAGGCAATCCACACAGACACGTGCAGACAGACCCACTTATAATACAGCAGGACAGCTACGGTAACACTGCACCTCTCCAGAGTTAATACAACACATACACAGAATACACTCAGATCCCCCTATACATAACCATGGAAACTTGCCTTGCGAGCTGTTTATACCATCCTCAACCTTTAAGATCTTAGTTTATACTTTGAACAGGAGCTCGGTCATAGGCTTTTCTTCTACCTAGCTGTCTAGATCTCATGCTGTTCGTTAGCCAGAGTTGAGTGGGAGACAATAAAATATCCACACCGGCTCTCTACTGGCCAAGTGGAGGGTGCTGGTAGGAAAGGAAGCAGTGCTGCGCTGAGGAACCTTTCATCTCTCTCCGATCGCAACAGCTGCTGAGCCAACTTGCATCTTTCAGGAGCCACGCTCAAAAATCCCATAAATTCAGTTTCCTCCTGAATATTGTAGCCCATACACAACATGGGGTAGCCAGGGACAGACCTCAAGAACACTAATTGTTGTGCGGTTAATTACTCCTGCAACAGCGACAAGTTTAAGTTAAATAAGCAGTAACGGCTGAACGGGTACAGCCCTTTGCCCTTCTTCAGCACATTTCAACAGAGGATCTCAAAGCACTACTGACCCCACCTGGGTTACTAATGCCTGGAGCGAGAAGCCATCTATCTATACTGTCATCAACGAGCCTACTGCTTGCGGACCCAAAGCACGAAGTGCTTGGGCGAGCCGCAGATGGGCACTGCGTAACGCCTGCGTGGTGGAGGGTTTGGGTAGGGTCTGTATTTTACAAGTGGTGGGATAAGCTCTGTGATTTCTCTGGGGAAACACCACCGAGAACATGATTAGCTCCATTCTTTCACCTACGCTGTGGGAAGCGCTGTGAAAAAAGGGAAGTGACCCTGATTATCTGAAAATGCAAATGCCCCTCTTTCTTTTAAAGCAGTTAGCCTGTGTGTTGCTCAGTCTCTTTCAATCTCCCCAGGGCTGTGCCTACATGTGTGAATAGGATGGGGAAACATGTCAGGGCCACGTCAATCTTGTTAGCAACGAAGATGCAATAAAATAGGCTTAAACGCTCAGGAGAACCACAGGAAGCACCTACAGACGCTGTTACCTGGTAAGACCTGTCCTTGTCAGCTGGATGAAGCCAGCACACGTACGCTAACGTGCAGACATCTCATTTTGCTGTGCGTGCTTGCTGGGGAGAGCTTGAAGTGCAGAAGTGTGAGAAGTCAGAGAAAAGCCGCTGGGTGTTTGGGTCAGGGTTTTTATGACATAGTTCACCATGAGCTCAAGTGATCAGAAAGGAAGAAATTAGCAGGAAAATTCAGTGAGTCAGAGGGTGTTTTACTGCAGGCCAAAGCAGTTCCTGCTGGCTGACAATTTAACCCCTGCTGGGTTTGCAGAGCTGAGTATTTATGGGCAGATTTAATGACAGCATCCTTCCGAGCTCAGGGCTAGGGGTGATGGTGACTGAACGTGTGTCTCCCTCCTTCCGCAAGTCCCAGACCACCAGGCTAAAGGCTTGTCTGGGCTGAGGGCATCTGCGTTGGTGAAGTTACGGCACAGTGCAGAGGAGAATACACAGGACAGAGAAGGGCATGGAGGAGCTGGCTCATAGCGTGGGTCTGAAGAGCTCTCCTGGGTGGGAAACGCTCCCACCTAGCACTCAAGTCACTTTGAAGTTGAACAGACATTTCATTTTGCAAAATGGAAACTTTAGTGGGAAACGGTGCTTTAAGAATGGGGTCCCCTTCCTGGGCACCGGAACCTTGAATCCCAACACTCTGTCTGACAGTTTGAGGATCAGGAGCAAAAATCGCTTAGGGTACACGCTGTCCTGCATGGGGACAAAGCTAGGGATCAGGAAAGTAACTGAATGCTTCTGAAAGCTGCAGACACTAATCATTGAGGGGAGAGATTAAAAGCGGCCAGCAGAACAGAAGCCCTTGATGGATAGAAGCACTAAAGGAGCCCTCTGTTTTCAGACACTTAGAGATGGAAAAAGTACCCTGGATAATCCTGTGTCTATGTTAAGGATGGACTGGGCATCCCCAAAGGATCCATTTTCAAGGGAACTTTAGAGTTGTTTCCACTGCTGTAGTCAGTAACGAGAACAATCTGGGAAGCGCAACTGGATGCTATCTTAATGTCGTAGTGGCAGTGCAGGCAGCAAAGGTCCTCGGTTGCACCTGGACTTATCTGCAGAAAAGTTGCGCAATCAATTTGCTGTAGCTTAAAAAGGGCTGTGGGGTTTTTTGTTGTTTTTGTAAGTCAAGACAAATAATTTTCTTACTTTACTATTTCCAGGAGACACCATGCTGAATTCTATTCCTAGTTACCACACTGACATTGAAAAAAAGCTAACGGGCAGTAACCGAGAGGCAAAACCTTGCACAACCAACGCAAAAAGAAAAAACAACAGCAAACAGCCCTTTTCTCTATCTGTGGGTAAGCTGCCGAGCCAACACTACCCATTTACTTTATGTCTAATGGACTTAAAGAAGGCCAGAAATTGGTTTAATGCTATCTTAAGGCACCTGGTCTAATATCATTATGTTTTGCCCAATCCAATAAGTAGTGCAAATCCTAGTATATTGCTGGAAATCCGACCTCGTGCATCATCAAATCGGTTTGGAAGGAAGCCTGGCATCGCACACAGTTCTGTGCAGCCGTGAGCGTTAGGAGGGGTTGCTTCCAGAGGGGGCTGACTTGTGCCCCGCAGAGGACCCTCATTTTGGGATCAAAAACTTTTTGAAACACTGAGAGTTGTGCTCTCTCTTAATCACCTGGATAAAATTTCCATCAGTTTAAAAACCAGAGTTTTAAGGTTTCTTCTCCTGCTATCAGCTGATGGCTCAGCGTCTCTCCCTCGCCCGCTGCAGCGAGCGGTAGTTTAAATGCTTCCTTTTGAACCGCACACCAGCCAGCTCCAGAGTGATCCTTCTGGGAGGTGTGGTACAACAGTGCACGAAATAAGCGGCAGTTTATACTATTTGAAAAATGTTTTTTCTGCTTCACCTCTAACAAAGCTGATTGCATTTTCCATTTCACCTCCTTCACGGCTTTTCTCTCTTCCTTAAGCATTCTGTGACAGGGAAATTACCATGGTTTCCCATTTAAGAGGTGGAGGGAACAACTGAGATAATCTCGAAACAAGGCTGTAATAGGCAGCCACTGACACGGAAGCAGAGCTCTCGACTCGTCAGGTCGGGCTGTTGAGTCATCGAGCCCTGCTGTGGCCGCTGAGACCTGTCCTGCAAAGTCCGTAAACTTAAATAATAGTTCAGTTGAATGCAGCGGAAGTATTCCTACTCCTAAAGGGCTTCACTGCTTTCCAGGTAAACCTGATGCTCCAAAACCAACTTAAAGCCCCTTCCAGTGCTACTGTCGTGCTGTGGGAGGCTGCGCGGGGAAGGCAAAGGCAGCGCACGGTGCCTGCAGGCAGCAACCTCCTGGCGTAGGTGCACCCGTCTGCCTGCTCCCACCCTGAGAGCTGCACCTCGGCCTCAGCAACACAGCCCCAAGTGCCTGCCAAGGCCTTTGGCAAAAAATTCGTTGGTGATACATGTAAAATGCATATGGAAAGATTCAAAAAAATCAGCCAACTCTCAGGAATTTCCTCCTACCTCCCTCTTCTGAGCAATGCCACCAGCTCCCTGCTCTGCAGCCTCCTGTCTCTCTTTGGGTCATGGGCACAAGACAAACCACGGACTAAGAAAACTAAGAGTTTTCAGCAAAACGTTCAATTCCAGTACTTAATTTAATTAATCTGAGACTGAGCTATGATTACCACAATGTAGGACAAAAGAAACAGAGCTACTAATATAATGACCCTATTTGTTGTTTTTCAGATTTCATGTCTTAAGTAGAACAACCAGGCTTCACCTCACTTGATTCTTGCGGTCTGACTGAATTTCTGTCTGACTTGAGGACTTCATCTCATAAAAAGAACTGCCAGTGTTACAGCGTAAGCTCATTCTTCGTAACAGAAATGCTGACTGGTGTTTTAGGAGCTAATTAATTTTATACTCAGAGAAGTCCAAGATAATAGCCCCTTCTTTTTCATCTCAGAGAGAAAGAGAGAGAAAGAGAAAGAGAGAAAACAAGAGAGCAATTGCTGTGTAAGAACTAAGTACGGTTAGGCATGTTGGATTTGTCAGGATGCAAGTCCAGTGATTTAAGTGGGAATATTGGTAAGCATGCTCAGGCACCTTTGAACCGTGTCACTTAATGACTGAACAGTGCAATTATTAATTAATTAAAGCCTTAATTAATTAATAATATAACTAATTGACAGCAAATAATCATTAAAATTGGTTTTGTTGTGGCCATCATGCAAGTCAGTTTGTCTAATTTTCCAGTTGCCGTCATCTCCGTGGTGGTGTCTGTGCTGCAGGACAAGCGTGGTAGTGGTGAGGGCTGAACGTGCAAAACCGAGCTCGTGACAGCGTCCGCTACGGCCTGAACTACACGTACATTGTGTAAGGTAGGCATTCCCTGGGCCCCTTTTTGGGTGTGTGCATACTTTGAGCTTAGAAAATCTGGCCAGGAGAGTTTTTAGAGAACATCTCAGAAGACAACAAAGGAAGTTAGTAGAGAGGAGAAGACTAATGACAATGGAGAGACACAGCAAACCAAGGAGTTTACAGTTGGCCTAGCAAACCACTACTGGACCAGCAAAGCCAGTAGACAACAAACAGGTGAGGCAGAAAGCAAAAAGCTCCTTTGACTTTTGCAAAAACCAACCCAAGGCCTGTACAGAGCGGGGACAAATCTCAAAAAAACCCCATTTATAGGCCTAGTTGTGTCACAGTACTTTGGTAACAAATCAGTATGTCCACGACTTTGCGAAGCTTTGGAAATCTTGAAAAATGACCTCTCTGACTTTCCCTCCATATTTACTATTTCAAAACCTGTAGCTGCAAGAGATAATTAACGCTGGCTGTTTTGCCACTTCAGACTCTGTTTAATATCTAGCATGGCATTTATTAGTTGGCTGTAGCCTGCCTGGGTGGGGAAGTGAATCTGACATTAGAGAAATATAATGTCTTGTCTTTACTTCCTAGAGCTGATGCTACTGTGCTGTCCTTAAAAAGTTACAGTAGCCCCAGGAAACATGAGAGTCCCCTTCCCAAAAGCAGGACGGGGTAGATCCCTCACCGTCTCCAATATTTTAGACGTCTTTTTTTCTTTGCTAATGGGATACTTTGGGAATTAGCAGAACCCCTACACATCTCCGCACTCACTGCCGTTTCAGCCTGAGATAAACAACTGAGATAGATTTCTGCCCCCAGGGACAGCTTCTGGACATCAGACTGGAGACACGAGATCAAATTCATCTCTGGTGAAATTCCACTGGCTTCAACCACATTAGACCAGAGATTAATTTGGCCCACAGATACATTAAGAAAAGATACAAAGCACAAACGGTATTTTATAAAAAGAGAGAAAGGGGAAGGGGAAATTCAAGGGGGATGCTGGATCCTAACCCAGCAGGATTCAGCCCAGCCCGCTCCACCCTCACATCACCAGGCACAGTGCATGTTGCCGGTTACCTTTTTGCTTACTGACTTTCTTTACTGTCATTGCCGCTTGCCGCTTTTGATTTTCAGAAATTTCAAAGCCTGAAAAAGGGAACACGGCAAACACAATTCAGAAGATTGTTTACAAAACTGCTTTTTCTTTTGGGGAGGGGGGAATGTTCTGCACTGTTTGGCAAACACAGAACGCCCTAGGTGGCAAAGCATCGCCCAGTGAGCTGGGTGTATGGGCAGGTATTTTACTGAAAAGCAAATCTTCCTTGAAAGGGCAGGCCGCTTTGTAATCTCAATTGTGCAGGGCCTGTGTGAAAGGTAAGATTACACCCATCATTATTTATACAGCGCCATAAATATGCTCAGCGCTTTACAGCTGAGCAACACAAACTGAGCCTGAACTGACGTTGGATACAGTGAATTTATGGGCTGATGCAGAGAAAGGGCACGGCTGGTAAGTCATTGGCTTCACCGCCCTCCTACGCTGCACGAGACATGCTTAACGAGAGCAGAAATGATGCAGCCAGGAGAATGAAGTCAGATGGCCAAAGACTTCCTTCTACAATACCCATGGAGGTCCAGGCTTGAAGCTATGGGCAGAATTTGTTTACTGAGGGCCAAAAATAACAGTAGCTGAATTGGAAAGAGACCTATTTATGACTATGAGAGCAACCAAGGACATCTGAACAAGGTTGAACTGTAATTCTACTACACAAAAATGTGGGCTTCTCCAACAGTTGGGGCTAAATTAAGCATTACCAACAACCTCCTTTCAGATTCATTTCATATTCCTCACCTATCTTTTCATCTTCTTTTACCATCTTCCTTTCTTCTCTGAAAGCTCTAAGCCATCGTAACTTCTCCTCCAGTTTCTTGGCAAAGAATAAGTGCATTTCCTCAGTCTCCTTGTTATGAAGTTTGAAGGCATTCTTCATGCTGACATTGAAGTCATCGTCTCTCCCGTCTTCTATATCCACCACTTCATATTTATCCATGTCTATGCGACCTTTGTAATACAGAATATCTCTTCGTATCAGGTCCTGCAGAGAGAAAAAGAGAGATTTGTTGATTGTAAGATATTTACAGAGCCGGAACTCAGCAGGGAATTCATGGGAGGGCTGAAGAAGAGAAAGAAGTAATGGTGAAAGCTGGTCAGATTCTTCAAGCCTCATCTGCTGTGAATAGATTTGTTGCTGGCTAAACAAATAGGGTAGATCACAGGCATGCAAGAACAAAATACAAATCTTCATGCTGCAAAATTCTGCTTGTAGGCATGAAGTAGCCTTTGAGTAGGTAACACACTTCCATCATTTTCCATGATGGGAAGTTCTGTTCCATAGGAGGAAAAACCGTAAAATAGAGACCACTGGCCTGAGGGGACTCCAGTGCTGCAAACGAGGCTGTGCAGAAGCATAAATCATGAGAAATCAGCTCGGGCATGTTTGGCAGTGAGGACTAGGTAGTGCAGAGCTCTGTTTTCCAAACACATTCTCAGCATCAGGGGAGATGGATCCCTTCCCCTTCTCCTTGGAAGCCATTTCCCATTCATACACAATTCATTGGCAAGAAAACCACCCTGATGATCAGTTCAAAGAGCTCCCAACCTATCTCTGTCCCATTACGCCCTGGTTTTAACCTCTTGATCCAGGTTCAATTTTTTCTTTTTCCCTCCTTCGTGTTTTATAATCTTTACAACCAAACCTGTTCATCCTCATCTCCTTTTGAACTTCATTATTCCAGCCCCTTGTTTTTCAGCAACAGCTCATTTCTCTCCGTTGGGAAGGGAAAAGTAAAACAGCCTTCATTATTAATTTTTCAGAACTCACATGAGAACACCCACAGCTCCTTGGCTACTACATTCCCCCCTGCCAAACTGCGGAGGGTGCATGGTCCTGGCAGCTGGGAGACAGTGTGGGTGGAGGTGGCAATAAAAAAAGTGTTCTGAGATCTATTGTATCAACTGCTCAATCACAGATGTGAAATTGTGGATGCTGATAAACTGTAGGAAAAAATAGATAATTTCCTGTTTTCCTCCTTACCTTCTTCATACTTATTTCAGCTTTGCCCATTAAATTTTGTACTGCCTTTACTAGAACTATTCCTGGCTTATACTGGTGTAAGAGGAGCGTTGGCTCCACATCTCTATGTCTTTATAGGAACAAATAATAAAAAATGATCATCAGAAAATGGAATGTTAATTATATAGTCGTGACCACATAAGGTGATTCAAGTTACGAGGCATACATATTTAAAAAGCCAAATTTAGCAACACACAATCAAGATTTCCTTCCTCTATCCACTCTCAAAAGCCAACATTTAGTTGTATTAAATTAACTTAAATACTTTTTGATTTTTGAGAGTGCCCTAAAGATAAATGTTATGTCAAATGATTCATTTAAGATGAAAAATAAAATCAATGTACAGCATTTATTTATTCATATAAGATTTAGTAGCAAGGGTTTTTTAAAGATAAGAACTAGGTATTATTTTAAAGAAATCATTAATCTCGGAAAATAAATTGTACATCATAATTTTTTTTGCAAACTTGCTCATGGATCTGCCAAACAGTATTAACAACCATGGCAGAGGGCACTGTCCAGAAGCTCATAGACTTTAAAACCTGGCTCCTTCCTCTGGAATGCTCTAGGGGGAAAAAAATTCCATTAACAAATGTATTGTACAAATATCTTACTATAATGTGTAGGCTTTGAGTAGTGATGCTGTCCAAAACACAAGAAAAGGATATTTCAGGCTGAATATGCAATAGAAACTCTTTTCCATTTTGTCTTAACTTGGAAAATTGCTTCTTGGAAAGCAATGGAAAAGGACTTGGAAAAGTCCTTCACTGTGCCCAGTGAAGTGCTGAGCAAAGGCTGTAGCATCACACTAAACTGGTTCAATTAAACCAATACTGCGCACTGTGTTTAAATTTGAGTCTTGGACTAGGTCTTCAAAATAGCATTTACCTTCACCACCTTCTCAAAAAACTTGATAACAAACCTCATAGGAAAAAAGATGTGCTCCTCAAATTAGCTATATCGGCACCTATTCTGCCCAGAGAGAACTGACTCACTGCTGATGAAAACTTCCCAAACACAACACTGACAGACCACCCTTGTGAGTGAGATGGGTGAAGTGGCATCAAACATACTTTTCTATGCAATATTCATGATTATGTAGAGATTCATTCATAAAAGCTATTACAAGAATAAATAATCACAATCCTCCCTCTCACCTGGCTTTGAAAATACAAGGCTCTGTGCATTAGCTCTTTTCTTACACATACTAAATGCATTTTTTCCTCTCTTATCTCTCCAATTTTGATTTAGAAAACATTACAAGCTATTTTTAATAGCTAAGTGAAGGTTTTATCAGCTTTGTGCTGTCGTTATCCTTCCAGAGGACAACACGTCGGGTTTGGACGCATCTGACTGAACTGCTCCATACGTTTCCCCTCCAAGGCTGCGGCAGGAACAATCGCTGCCTCCCGCAAGGCTTCTGCAGTGCGTTTCAGAGGCTCCCGTGTTTGGCAGGTGTTGCTGAGTAGTGGATGTGAAGATAACAGTGTTGCCTAGGAGTTACTGAAGGAGCAATGAGGAGATAATGGAATCACACAAGTGCTTTTGGAAATCAAATGGCCCCACAGAATATTATTGCTGGTGAGAATGTATTAATAGGAAAGAACAAGCTCGGCTATCGAGACTGTTTCCAGAAAACACACGAAGAAGAAACGCCGTGGTTTTGTCCTTGAGCAAGCACATAGGCGAACGAGGGGAAAACAGTAAGCGCAAAGCTCCTGCCTGCCACTTTTACTTTCATTTTGAGAAAAAACTTCAGTAACAAATGTAGAAGAAATGAATCATCTTTCCTCCCATCACTCTCAGCCTCCAGCTTGGCAGGAACTTTCAGGGGGAGAAGCAGCCCCTGGAGTGGGGGGAAGCCCGGAGGAGAGAAAGGTGCTGACGTGGGGGAAGATGAAACCATTCAAAGAGGTACAGAAAAGCTAAACAGCTCAGAGCAAGCCCATGCCTGACGTTTCCTGACTGCGGGTTGCTGCCCTGTGCGTTTCCTTCGCACTTACACAAAAGGAGGACTCATTGAGTAGAAACTCCAGCATCGATACTCCCGGTTTTTAAGAGACCCTTTATTTTTCACAGAGTGGTGCAGCACATAAACATCTCAGTGAACAGCACGTGCCTGCACATGGAAGACACTTTGCATGTACCTGGGTTTGAGAAAGTTCTGTTCATACAGCAGATGAGTAACTGGAACTGGATAATGTCACTTCTAATGGGTTAGGCATTTCCCACTACCACTTCTCCTTTCTTCCCCTCTTCTTGCCAACAGTAAATAAATGGATATTAATTCCTGACTAAATTTTAACATCTATAGTATGGGAAACATAATCATTATTTGATCCGTGGGTATCTTATCAGGTATCATCGATTCATAGAACACCGGGTTGGAAGGGCCCTCAAGGATCTCCTGATCCAACTTTTCTTGGCAAAACTCCATCTAGACAAGATGACCCAACACGCTGTCCAGCCTGATCTTAATACTATGCCTTACCAGGTTCCTGCAGCTCTTAAACAATAACATGTGTCACTTAACTCCTTAGTGAAGCATGGGCAAATGCACTTGCCTTACACTATAATTGATTTCAACAAAATTCAGAAATTCATCTGGGCTATAGAGAGATGTACAGGAAACGAGGCCAAACCTCTGATTTAAGGACCTTTTTATGCATGTGGACAAGAGAATAAAAATTCAGGGAACACGCGGGCAATGAAAGCAATGCTGCTTTCTGTGACTTCTGCAAGATGCAGACAGAAAGCTCGTAGCAGTGCTGAGACACGAAGCCTGTTCTGTACACCATTTTTGTCAAGCGCGGGACTATCTTTCCTTTCCTCAAGCACGTAAGCTGTATCAAACAAGCGCACACAAGATAAAGGAAAGCAGATGGGTGGCTGAGGGTGAAAATGGATTGTTTAAACAGACTGGTGTCAGTACTATATGTCAGGAGGACAAAGCAAATACTTACACACAAAATGGAGATTTATCAGCTGTAGAAGTAGCCACGCTGTCGAAAGGAGCTCAGGCTTAGGGAGGCTGGGAGAGGCTGCTGCTTTTACTCCTGATTATCCCAGGGACACCATACGAGAGAATTATTAAGCTATAGAATTTAGTTTAATTTATATGCTGGCTGTATTAGTATAGTATTATACATTGTCCTGGCCGTAATTAAGCCAGCATGATGACTAGCTGGTTTATGCTATCCAGTTCTGGATGCCATACAAATTTTTTATTTTTTTTTAGTTAAATCAGGTAAGAGCAAGCAAATGTAAAAAGACAAAAAAAGGCTGATCCCCACTGATCAGTGGGGAAAGGCCAAAGAAATGGAGCTGTTTAATCTAGAAAAGACATAAATAAAAGGGAATGTGCTATTGGAATACCAATGTGAATTGGTATTCCAATTCTGCTTCTCTTCTAAGGAGGCTGGTGATCACTTATTCTCCATTTTGATTATGGCTCGGCTTAACTTACCACAAGAGTGAATAGGATTAGATACTTGGAAAAAAATCTTTCTGGCTGTAAGAGTAGTTAAGCAGTAGAACAGACAAAATAGGGAAGCCTTGGGACTGCATTCCTTGGAGATTTTAAAAAATAAGGTTAGACAAACATCCATCAGAGATGATCTGAGTATACTTAATCCTTCGAAGGGAATAGATAATCTCCTGGGGCCCTTCCCAGCTCTGCCTTTTGATGATATCCAAGAGAAAGGCGATGGAGGAGAGAACGGGATGAGAGCAGGCAGGATGAGTATGGACTTCAGGGGTGGTATGGGAAAAGCCCCAAGGCGCAGCCCGGGATAGCAAGCCCGAGGAGCAGTGACAGAAACCTGCGGTCTCTGCAGACAGCACCTGGATTGCATTGCGTGGCTCTTACGGAAGTGGATGCATCTAGGTCATTTGCACTTATTTGTCTAAATATGATCTTTTTTTACCCTACAGCTTCTGCGATTTCCTTTTTTTCCCTAGCTGAGGTTAATTAAGCTCTTCTCAATAATTCTCTGCAGTCTGTTCATGTAATACATACTAAGGATTCACAAGGAAAAGATGAAGCAAAAAAGCAGTATTTGATGGGAACACAAAGTTTTGACACATTCCATAAACCTACGACAATTCTGCTCTCTGCAGTGCTTGTGCCTGAGGTAGTGGCTGTGCTCAGGGGGACCTGAGCACCTGTACCTGTGTACCTGAGTACCTGTGACCTGCTCTGGCCATTTGCTCCTGCTGTCACTCTGACTTAAGTATCCCCATTGCACCCTCCTCCCTCTGAAGCAGGGAGGTGACTTTCTCTGGCTGGGCTTGAAAGGGAAAAAAACCAACTTCTCATTTGTGACCATCATAAGGAAACTGAGGCTGAACTTTTATTGGAAAACCTGAAGATCTGAAGTTGGGATGTGGCTTCCACGATGAATTATGCACCTACTCCCAAAGTACTGCAGTGGATATAGATATCTGTAGGAAGGATTGCATCTGTAAATCAGACTGTTCAATAACTCTGTCCCGGTTTCAGCAGGGATAGAGTTAATTTTCTTTCTAGCAATTGGTACGGTGCCGTGCTTTGGATTTAGGATGAGAATAATGTCAATAACACGCTGATATTTTAGTTGTTGCCAAGCAGTCAAGGACTTTTCAGCTTCTCATCCTGCCCTGCTAATGAGAAGGTGGGAGGGGACATGGCCAGGACAGCTGACCCCAACTGCCCGAAGGGATATTCCATACCATATGATGTCGTGCTCCATATATAACTGGGGCTGGGCTGGAAGGCAGTTTGGCTCGAGAACTAGCTGAGCATCAGCTTCAGGTGGTGAGCAATTGTACTATGCATCACTTGTTTTGTATATTCTTTTATCATTATTATTATTATTATTCTCTTCTGTCCTCTTAAACTGTCTTTATCTCAACCCACGCGTATTACCTTTTTTAAAAATTTTCCATTCTCTCCCCCATCCCACTGCGGGGAGTGAGCAAAGGGCTGCATGGTTATTTTAGCTGCCGGCAGGGTTAAACCGCAACAAACTCTTACTATTAAATCAACTTCTACTTGTCTTTAGTACTGCTTTCTCCTCCTGCTTTCTAACTTTAATCCATCCCTTTTTTCTGCCACAAGTACCCCAGGCCATCGCTACGCGTGCCAGGCGCTGTAAGAATCAAACCCTCCCGTGATGCTGCAGAGGAAATATAGTGTTAATCACAAGGAGAGCAATCTGCCTGTGCAGTCGCCTGCTAGTGCAAAATGGCATCAGAATTAAAAGCTATTCAACAGCTTCAGCAGCAGATAGCATGCGAGGAGGAAAATTTCCCCTCCGTCAGAGGGCACAGCTGAGCACTTGAGAGGACCTGGCCTGGTGGTGTGTCCCAGGGAGTTTGTTCCTGTTAGCTTTGCGTGCAGCCGTCTTCAAGCATTTCAGAACTCCTCCTATTTATTCCTTAGGGGGTGGTGTGCAGGGATGGATGGGGAGGTCTTAAGCAAGGGTTATGATTTTAGGATGGCACATTTTTTTTTCCAAGTGCTATGGTTTTCTCTATGCTAGGTCACACTCTACTTCTCATGCGTAAAACAAATCATCTGTAAAACACCAGTGGAGAAAGAGCCATTTCCAGCCATGAGTCATTAGATCCCTCTTATGAGCTGACAGTATAAAAGATGCCAACCACAGAATAATCCGTTACAAGTTTCTCATTGCACATGTAGGTTATTGGTCCTCCTGGTTATCAAAATCCTGCATAATCCAGTGGCAAAGTAGTTTCAAAATGACTTGGGGAGGAATTATGCACTCTGAGGGCACGGCTGCAGTCAGGTCTGAGCGCAGCTCCCGAGGCTGGCAGGGACTGGCTGCGGGCCTTCGGGTGAAACGCAATTCCTCCCTCAGTCCTTCCCTGTCTCTGTAATGGGATAACGATATTTGCTTATTTTACAGGGCAACTGGAAGCTGTAAATAAGTAATCTGTGAAAGACACATTGAAAGCCTTTGATGGCGGATCTTTAACAGCTCAAAGCCTTGTAAGAATAGCTTAGCGTCGCACATGCTCGGGGACTGGGAGTTGGCAGAGCAAAGGCAGGCAGAGAGGAGGCTCTGCAGGCGGCAGATGCAGCCCGTGGGTGGCGGAGGTGGCATGGCACAGATCCCTCCGTCCCTCTGCGAGGCAAAGGGCGGCCTGAGTAACATGCAACAGGGTGGCTCTTCCGCTGGGGATCGTCACTCCGTCCCCACCACAGCTTTACGGATCATCCCAATAGAGGTCTTCTGAGGTATTCTCCCCTCAGCATGGGTTACAGCATGAAGTCGCACCAGGGGGTTCTCCACTCACTCCTCCCTACCCGAGACCACGGCGTGGAGTGAGGAGTGTTGCCAGTGAAGCAACAGGGGCTGGAAGGCCGAGAGCGTTACACTGTGTACACCCAGGCAAAGCAAAGCCAGGGCTTGCCTGAAATGACTAACAACTGAAACCTAACACAGACAAGGCAGCAGCGTGCTCAGCGTGAAAAGCAGCAACCCCTGAGACTATTTTTGCCCAGAAGATGATGTGTTCTTCAGGTATCAAAGGAGAAGGGGGATCCAAGGATGAGGCTGAAGAGGGACCCACCTACAGGCAAGCTCTACAACTTGGGGAATAGTTGATGTTGAAACAGTTGATGAATAGTGAATAGTTGATGCTGAAATTGGGAAAAGACTAAACCAGGGTCCATAGTAACTGCACCCAAACACCAACCCATGATTTGGAAAAGACAGAGGTTTGGAAAAGGCTGAGTTGTCTTTTGCACTAAGGTGGGTCTCAGACTCTGATGATTTCTTGTTGACCTGGGCAGTGACTACAGAGCAGAATGGAAGAAGCAGAGGGAGCGAGCAGAGAATTTCAATTTACTCCTGAAATTTGTCCTGATTTTCCTGCCTGCTCTCTATCTTCACTCTGCCCAGCCTGCCGTGAGCAATGAGAGCATGGCACGCTGCCACTTTGCCATGTCTTTGGGTATCTTTAGTCATAAGGGCCTTCAATGTTCTTTGGCTTTTTAAAAAAAGATTCAGAGCCTACATTTTTAAAATCTAATTTACCTTAAAGCGACCCTTTGAAGAAAGCAGCCCAGGTTGCTTTTCATGAACACCAAGGACACGGTTTTCCGTAGCATTTGTTCATTTAACTTAACCCTACTGCAGGCTGATTTTTAAGATGGGACAGTTACACACCGTTCACATCGACCTCCCCGGAGCCTGAGTGCATTGCAAAACCGGGCCACTCTTCTGTCCAAATGAGACCCTAAAACTCAATGAACCCTTTTGAATGTTTTTGTCCTAAACATTCTTGACGTGACAAAATAAATCTAAGCCCTGCTAAGTGGTTGGATGCCAGCTGACTGCGAACTTTGCTGTCAGCCTGTCAGACACAGCAGTTTGGGCTGAGCCAGCCTTCAGGAGCGGGGAAACGGGGTCTGCACAGCGCGACCTGAAAATGCAATGAGGGACGGATCGTGTTAGGAACAGGGGCACGTGACGTCACCTCCGCGACACAACCTCGGCCACTCCCTTCCTGCCGCAAACTTCCTAGGATGGGCCAAACTGATTGTTACACGTTTCCCCGGGGGCTGCCATGGGAAGAGGGGAGCCAAAATCTCTGCAATACCAGTTTACGTAACTCCTCCTTGCACAAGGACAGCTGTGCTGGGGAGGTCGGCAGATTCCTGCCAAATTATTCAACAGTGTCTGTCTCCTGAGTTTGGAAAGAGACTTTTGATTCATCCTCACCAGCTCCATGAAGCTGCAGTGTGGGATCCGAGTGGGGGAGGACTGGAACTGAAAGCATTTATGTGGAAATGCTATTTTCGTTCAGTGTATTTAGTGGAACATCAGTGGCATTTTGATGCCTTGTTCCACCTCAAGCCCAGTCACATTGGCAGCAAAGCAGCGAGCCAAGGGCGAGCGCGTTTCCAAAGAGCTAATAACAGGAAGAGATGGGAAACCCTTCTGCAGACACGTCACTCTGCTTTTCTGGTCTCTCCAGTTTGCTCCCAGGGGCTTAAAATTGTACTGCTGAAAGGCCACAGCAGGAGGAGGGTTAGATTTTCAGCTCTGGAGGTTTTGCTTGTGGGCCAAATTTACACCCACTGCAATTACAGGAGCGACAAATTAGGCACAAGTATATTGTATAGCAGCTTTCATATCTGCATGGCTGTATGAGTAGGCTAAACCTGTTCCCTATCCAGAAAAGAAACCACAGCCTGTGAAGGACTCTAAATTCAGCCCTTTCTGGATTTTAACATTGAAGTAGCAAGTAACAACCTAAAGCCTTCCCCTGTCCTCCTCCAGCTGGCTCTTCTGGCTGACCCTGCTGTTTTTCTCCCTACGCCTCCTGCGTCCCAGCGACCTCTCTCTAGAGTCGGCTCTTCCCTCTCTGCTACCGCACAGCGAGCGGCGCAGAGGCAGCATCTGCCTCCCCGAGTCAGCAGCGGGGTCCTGCAGGTCACTGCTCTGGTCAGTCCAGCCCGTTTGCACGAGTTCTGCAAAAAAGGACTGTTTTCTTTTCTTGAATATGCCATATCTGAAAGCAAAAGTACTTTTTCATAACTATTTTTAATATATATCCTGTCAATTGCTGGAATTCACCCTTCGTGTTCAGCTATCTGCTAACCAAGGAGGCCACCAGGAGGATCAAACCTCCTTGCCATGCTCTACGGTCTGACAGAGACAGAAACCTCTTGTCTGCAGCACCGACTGATCAGCCGGGCATGAACGCAGGGCTACGTCAGCGGGGCTGTGGAAACACTGTTCTCTAAAAACTTCATGTTATATCTTGCTTTGGGGCTGTGATCAAGCCAGTGTGTTTTCTTTGGTCGTCTCCATGCTCCTCTTATGCCATCTCACTAGCTCAAACAGCAGCACGCCCTGCCTGTCGGGGCAGCACACCACCGAGTCTCCACCGAGCTGCTGGCTGAAAACGCTGAAACAGAGCCTGAGCTGTTTTCCCACCCTGCTGCAGGCTGGACCCAGGCCTGACCCAAAACATGGCATTTCGTGGAGGTCTGAGTTACTGGGAGGAAAAGAGAAGGCGTGGGAGGTGCTGCAAAAGTCAAACAGTGTTCCTTGTGGGTCAAAAAACCACTTGAAGTAATAAGAATTGTCCCAGTGCTGCTCTGTGTTTGCAAACAAGATTTTCAGCTAGCCCTGCGAGACCTATTTAGCCTGTAATAAAAGCGTGGCCGTTGTTTTGGTGCAAAGATTACCTCAGTGTTTTTAACAGAAGCGATATGGGAACTAGACCATCTTACACTACTAAAAGGTCTCAGAAATGTCTCTTTTATCTTCCCATTTGGAAACTTGAACTGCAAGGGAGTTTGACAGGGTTCTTTTATTTACTCTATCTCCTATAGCACAGCTATTTCTGGCTGACTGTCTGGCTATTGCTATTAAACTGGTCTCATTTTGCTTCTCATCCAACCTGCTTTGCTCTGAGAGCTCAAGGGAAGACAGCAATAGCAATAAACCACATGCTGGAGTTCGCATTGCCTCTTGATTACAAGAGACACATAAAAAGTGCAAATGAAAACTAAATGCATTTCATGCAGTCACTGATCTTTCTGCACTGTCAGAAAACACTAAACACGGAGCCTCGTCAAGGACCGTTCCACTCTTGGTGAAAGAAAAGCGTAATTTGCTGCAGAAACTCTGTTAACCCTTCATACTTCATACTGTCATTTCCAGCCTAATGCCACAGCGCTCTCGAGCCTGTTGGGGAAATCCAAACTGTTACCCAGAACAGAAAAAAGAAGATGCTCATCTATTACGTGACAAGCACCTCGAGCATCCCCCAACATAACAAGCTATGATCATAATTAATGCTGTGTGTCACAGTCCTGGATGTTAAGTACTATGATTTGCAAATTTAAAGCATCTCTCTGTCAAACTCTCTCAACTTCAGGGTGATAAGAAAAGTAGACCCTGTGCCTTTAAGGCAACATCTTTTAATGCTACCATCATCAAGGATTGACTTCATTTCTTGGTAATTACGGTTAGAATACTGGAATATGTATTCTTCTTTCCTGATTATAGACATATGGTAAGTCAATCTGAGGCCAGTGCTTGCTTCCTACACAGTTTATTCCCTTCTTCCTTTCCAAAAGGCATTTTTGCATTAGGGTAACCAACCAACCAACCATCGCACCACTTTGTCCTCGTGCACACTGCAATGTCCCAACCTCTGGTGCAGGAAACACAGGCAGAGAATTCAGTAGGAGAGTCTGACATTGATCCGATAGCTGAAAAGTTACCCAGCTTTGCAAAGAACATCTAAATCATGAGCTCTCCCAGGGGCTCGTTCTCAGGAACCGCAGACATCCAAACTCACTCAGTGCTCCCTTTTTGACACAGGTTCTGGAACTGTTCTGCAGCACCTACCTACATCCACTGGTATTTCAGTATTCAGTCGATTCAACACTGAAATGGTTGACGTGGCCATTTCATCTGATTAAACTTTTCACTTCCTAGCACCAGAAAATAATTCAGTGGTGATATTAGGAAGTGACCAGTGCTGTCTCTGACAGCAAAATCTAAGCCAAAGAGATTTATTTGTAAAGCTTGGAAATCGATTTTGTGAAAATCTTCCCTCACAAGTTGCTTTGCAAGATGTTTGCCAGAAATGAAAGCTGGCTGCCATGGCGTCAGCTTCTCCACCTGCTGCTACTGCTCTTATTCATGCAGTTCTCATAAATCTTAGTGCAAGTTTCCTGCTTGAAAGAAAGACTTAAATATACCCATACTGGCAGAGAGAACATCTGTCAAGTGCATTTGAATGCAGCCATTTATAATTACTCACTTTCACAAACTAGGTCTCTGTCTCAAGTCCCGTCAGTTATCCAAGACGTGGTGGTCATGGATTTCTCATTCGGGATTTCTCAGTCTGAGGCAGTGGAACTTACACCAGCAACCAGGGAAGGGTCTGAGCCTTGTCCCTGGCCTGACCGTTGCCATCACCCCTTTCCTGAACTATATTAATGACTAGTTCATTATAGTCATATAAGGCCTGGCATTACTGATGATCTTCTGCAGGCACACCAAGCAGGGGAACAACTGGGTGATGATCTCAAGAAGAATCACCCTGAGCGTCATCCTCCCTCACACAAATGTCTTGGCCAGATGTCCAACAGAATAACCTTGAAACATTTTCAAGGTTAAACAGAAAGGGACGGCAAAGCTTCTGGACAGTAGGCCACATTCAAAGCAGCCCAGGGTTAGTTTGGAAATATGTTAACTGCTGCTGAAAGCACATAGCTGGATATTAGAAATACTGCCACAGCCCATAGACCTTATTCCTTAGGCACGAGCAACACTGGATGGGTCAGTAAGAAAAAGAAACACAGTAATTCTTGGTAGCATATGAGAGGAGTCCTGCCGAAACCTTCCTAGGCCATCTGCCTGTATAGCTGATGGAACAAATGTGATCCCACGTATGAAAAAAATGATGTTTTCTGAGACTTTGGATTGTGCCTTGTCTTTAGAGCCACACAAAGGACACAGAGCCACTGAACCGGAGCACTCCTCATTGTTTACTAGCTGATAGCAAAACTGCTATGAAGAAACCCTAACTTACCCGGGGTGGGACGACATATTACTTTGTACACAGTGCTCACCTTAAATAATGGGTACAAAACGAGCTGTTACCTTGGCTATAGATAGAATTTTTTAATACTCTGCCTGGGTTCAGCAGCGATACAGCTGGCCCGAAGGACCAGCAGCTTGCAATGGAGACACAAACAGGCTGTGGGCATGAATGTAGCAGTGCGCTCCTTGGGACCGACAGAGCCAGCAGGTCGGTTGGCCGGAAGCAGAATGCTACTGAAATTTTTGCAGCAAAAGAAAAACTGGCTTTCACCAGCACTTTTCTAGATATTTTAGGCATTTGCATACCATCTTCCTGGACCCCACATGCATCTACTGGTACCAGTGAATGCCACTAACACCTCACCTTAGCCTACTGGGGTGAAGCTGATACCAGCCAGTTTTGCCACATAGAAATGATTTCATCTTCCAGTGCACGAACTAGCGAGCAGGAATCTGACAGTCTGCAACGTGAGCCCACTGTGTAACAAGTTTTGCAGACAAAGGCGTTCAAAGGGGATGACAGAGAATACCAACTTCCACAACTGTCACAGAGCTTATCATACCAAACTCTATCTGTTCCATCAGAAACTCATCTATCAGTATCTGTCAAACGACAGAATCCATACGCATTACTAGAGGATTCAAGAATGCAGAGCTGTTGCAGCTGCAAACATCTGCCAGGGAAGCAAGGAAACGAAGGTGAGGATGACGTGCAGATAACTGCAATGAAGATCTGGAGGAGTGGGAGATCTTGTTTGAAATATATGCTTGTCTTCTAGAGCCTCGCAGCATATCTACCGTGCTTTCATCAAACTAAAGTATCTGTGATATATTTAAATAAGGAATTGGTTTGAGTTCCTATTTCTATTAAAAGTCTCTTTTCACCAATAAAGAGCTAAAATTCAACCATCATAATTCAAAAAATAAATGCATTCTCAAATAGATTGTGTCATGATTAAGGACGCATCATACCTACTAATTTATTATATCTGAAGAAAACCCACATATACAGATTTCCTGAAGAGGAAGATTTTTAGGCATGTGCCATCATTAAGTGGTACCAAAGCTGAAAATTTTGATCAGGGTCACTGACTCAACAAACCTCATGCAAAACACAGTCAGGATGTCCATGGATTTTCTCATTGCTTGTGTCTGGAATAAGAGGGGTGCTGTTCCACCTGCTGCTTTGGAAACTTCTAAAGGGCTTCATTCTCCCTGTGCAGAAGGCAGAAGAGCTGGCAGCCCTGCGCCAGTCTGAACTCTTGAAACCTTCTGGAAATCTCAAACTTTCCCTTCTGGACTCAGACAACTCCAATTCCCTGCGGGTTTGTTCAAGTGGGGCACGAAAGCATCCTGCAAGCTCATGTCACTCTCAAGCACTTTAATTCCCTTGACTGGCACCAGACTGTGCTGCAGATGACCCCAGCATCCCCGCACCAGCATCCCTGCTCTTGGGCATGTGTGGGTCATATTTCATCTCCTTCAGAGAATAATTTTAAAGCACAGGGTAAAGGTGGGTGGCCCCACCTTCCCACACCTTGATATAAATGGTGCTTCACTAAGAAAGCCCCAGGATACAGCGCTCTGGCTTTAACGTGGCCAGCAGGAGCAGGACAGTGACCNTTAGTGGTGGGCTTGGCAGAGTTAGGTTAACAGTTGGACTTGATCTTAAGCATCTTTCCAACCTAAACGATTCTATGATTCTGTTCTATGATAGAGCAGAGGTTATCCTGCTAGATGGTTGCCTGTTGGGATCTATAACAGCAAAGCCTGACACAAGGGTCAAGACAACACAGGCTATAAGCCATTCAGATTTATTTTATCTAGGATGCGTGATCCCAAAATGTGAGCTAACGCTCCTCTGAATTCCATACTCAGACAATCTTTCTTAACAGTGTTCAAGGAAAAAAATATCAAGATGGGAGAGTCCAGCTGTAACCCTGTCTCCGCTCCTACCCCAACACTCTGAAGAGTAACAACTGTAGTTTGCTGCTGGAAAAAGAGATGCAAAAGGAGAACCAGCAACAAGGTATGAACCCTGTCCCCATGATATCAGCTCACCAGATGAGTTACCACCCTCTGCCCTGTCACCTTAGAGCTCAGTGAGGACACTGTCCCACAAGATCTCGGCTAGGGGCAGGACAGCCTGCCAGATCCTGAGATGGAGCCAATCTCTCTGCCAGGAAGACCCAGACCACCGTGCTTGTCTCCAAGACAGCTAAAATCTGCAGGGTGTTTTCCCATGCCAGCATCTCTTGTGCAGCACTGTCACCCCCACCGCCACCCCCAAAAATGCCTTTTGAATACATAAGGGAACAGGACAGTGTCACATGAACACTGTTTGCATATTGATGCAACCTTTCGAGCCCCCAGCAGGCTGCTGTGAATTGCTGAGCGCTCTCTGCTCGTACTGATGACCACGGAAATCCCGATTCTGATTTTCCCAGGAGTTAAGGGAGCGCTCAATACCTCTCTGGATCAGACCCAACAGAAGCCAAACTAGATGCTGCCTTATGAATCTGAAATTCAGGGTCACAATCAAAGTGTAGGAGGTCAAGATTAAAAATTAAACCCAGCTGTGCACTTCCAGACTCATTTTGACAGTTCTCTGAACATCTGACTTTGTTATTGTTGCTCTGTGGTTTTGGGTTTTGTTTTTTTTTTACAGAGCCAGGAAAGAAATAAAAGGCACAGCAACGAGGAGGTGAAAAATAAGCACAAACATTCCAGAAGGCAAAATTTCAGTCAACCATGACTCAGGAGAAGAAAGTGCCACCCACTGAACTGCACAGGCCATGGCTCTGCGTACCGTGGCAGCGGACAGTGATGTCGCGGTGAGTCAGGAGCCACCCACGCCCCCACCCACGCCCCTTCCTGCGGCGGCAGGGCACTCCTCGGAGGGCTGCCACGTGGCACAGGTCTCGCTCAACCTTTCCTTAGCGTATGAGATGTGACAGGAACACAGCCCTGGTGTGTTTGGCCACAGACGTCTGCAGCTCGCCCTCGCTCCCACTTGTAGCCAGGCCAGGGGAGTCCCTCTGCACAGTTACCTGTATAGCTGCAGTGAAAACCTCAGTGAATCCCAGTCTGTCAGAAGACAGAGGCTCCCAGGACTTATGGGCTCTGCCACTTCCCTTCGAACAGTTGTGATGGTAATGAGCGGGAATCACCTTAGCGGGACTACAGCAATACAGCTGTGATGCTGCTGCTTAACGCAGTTGCTCCGAAACACAGTTCACCTGCTGCTATTAATACTACAACACATCAGCATCACTATTCTTCGCTACCTTTCTCTACCTTCACGATGGGTTTCACGGCAGAGATATGCCCTATAAAATCGAGCACAGCAGCTACATGAGGATGACGCTTAAAATGCATTTCACCAAGTGACGGCACATAGACCCTGCTACAGACCAGGCTGCTGCCTGATAGTTCTTTGAGAGGCAGTGAACATCATTTTATTGCAGTAATTGAGTTGTCTGCCCAAGTGCCAGGCTTCATAGTTCATACAGAAATTCTAGGGCTATCTAATCCCAGATCATATGCTGCAGCCAAAACCCAAAAGTAGAAGTGAGGCAACGAGCCAAACACAGGGCACATAAGAAAAAGGCATGAAATGAACAAGTGGAGGCCGGATTTGCTATGAGCATAAAGATCCCTCTATCGCCGTATACTCACCATCCTGTAATTCAGTATTTCTAGCATGCGGCTTGCCCTTCCTCAGTGCTATCCACGTCCTCTTCTGCACATGTAGCAAACAGCCACCTTGCCCTAAAATCCACTTTGGACTGGAAAGCCTGTCCGCAGCATGTCCTTAGCCATGCTGCTTTCTCCCTGGATGTCCTTACCTTCTTGCAGAGAACCATCTGGTGATCAAAGAGAAAGAAAACACGCTGCTGGTTCCGTCCATAAGGCTGGTAAATCCAGGACATCTCTCCCGTGTAGATCAACTCTGAGCTGCGGTCCAAGATATCGTCTCCCTAGAGGGCACAGAGAATGAGGCCGAGTGAATCGCCGCTCCCAGCCAGGGCAGTGGATACATTTCTCTTTGCAAGACAGGGAGAAGCAATAATTAAATAAGATTTTGGCCCTTCTGCAGCTCTCAAAGCCACCCCATCTGACTTCAGACCAGAAAGTGGAGATAGGGGATAATTCTGAAGGAAGGGAAACAAAAGTAAGCGTGGCCCCTCGAAGCACCGTATTACGGTTTACATTGCAACGAGGAGAGCTGCTCCAGACACCGTTCTCGTTCCCCAGGTACCCCCAGACACTGGATCTTGCTGCAGGTGCTGGTGGCATCCTGAGAGCAAAGCCCCTTCCTCCTTTGAGGAAGAATACAGAGCCACTTTGTATTCAGGGTAACAAGTTCCCTGGCACCCCCTCCCTTTAAAATAGCATCCCAAAGCACGTCCCCTCCTGCAATCCCAGGCCAGCTACCAAAGTCACCTATACTGGGATATCAATTCTCCCACCCATGAGACTGCCAAAACTCCCCCCTTCGGATTGTTGCCTCTCTTCCCACTTATTCAGGCAATTACAGTCCCTTCTCCCACAGCTCATTAGAGCTTCCCATCTCCAAAAAACTGTCAGGACCACCCCAACTCCTCTGGCAGCCTCCAGCCCCCCCGGCTGGCAAGGCCTCCCCGGCTGGCTGCCAGAATGCCCTCACCCTTTCTCTGCCTCCAGCTAACGCTTGTTTTCCTCTCCGATTTTTTTTAAGGATTCATGAGCAGATGGTCTTGAAAACACAGCGCTCGCTCTCCCACTCTCTGAGAGAACAAATGCAGTCACCCTCCACTAATTGGGATGAGCTGGACTTTTTAAAAAGTTAATTAAAATCTATTTATTAAAAATGCGTGAATTCACCACCACCTGCCCTGTGGGCATCTCAGTGTATCTCTCACTCTGAAACGCCACAGAAGGAATCGGGATGACTTCAGCTAAGAGGTAAGGAGCAGGATTCAGGAGCAAGTGAGAGAAAAGCTTTTTTTAATTATTTTTTTGGCTCTGAAACTAGTGTGGTTCTGGCTTTGATGCCAAACTAGAACCAATTTCTGGGACGAGACCATCCCAAAATCTCAGCAAACAGCTTGTATAGGTTCAGCCAGCTATAGGGAGCATCTAGATAGACATGCTTTTCTGCCAAAGCAACCAAGAGTCATCCCCACTCATAATTTCTTGGTGAGGATTTCAGACTGCTGTTCAGGTAAATGTGTAATTAACCTCTCAGCATTGATTGGAAGCGACTGCCTGAGTCCCTGGGCCCTGTGACAACAGCAACTTCATTAAGTCGATGCATCATCATGCTGCAGCACAGACTTTCAAATCGCCTTAGCAAGGTATTTATCCACCTCTATCTCACTTCTGTGGCCGTGGTATCTGAAGGCCTAATTAGGGATAACTTCCCGGGAACACACAGGGTCATTCCCAGAAGGGATGGGCCGTGCATCATGCAATGTCTCAAGAGTGTGATGTCAGGGTGCGATTTCAGCCATGGTACCTCCTGGCCAGATACCGGGGACCCGTGCGCTGCTGCAACAGCTCAGGTATATGCAAGTCCTTGAACGAGAAGCCTCGGAAGGAAACACTGGCTCCAGAAACTGTGGGCTTTCCTGGCTAATCATGAGCTTATAAGAAGAAGAGTCGTACAAGCCTATGGATGGGAGCTTTTATGAGAGGGGGTGAGCCTAGAAGAGGCTGGCTGCTAAAAATAGAAAGCCAGTTTTGTCTTTTACTCCTGTGGTAGCATCTCAAGCCTGAGGACACACAGAGGACTCTGTAAACACTTCTACTTGATTAGCTGAATCCAAACTGGGTAGTCCCCACAAGCAACATAAAACAAAAAAAATCAGATCTGAAATGATAGGATTTGTATTGCATTTTTTATGTTGGGAAAACAATTTATATATACAGTCTATAGGCTAGAAATTTATGATTTCCAATGCTGGATTAGCAAATTTAGAAATATATATTGCAAATAGTTTTGGACTAGCACACTGCTGGCCAGCCTTCAGCCCCAAGAGCAGCATCTCCCTGGCCCTGGCTGTTCCTCAAGCCCTCGGCTGCTGTAGCAATACACCAGTGTGGCTGCGCTGCCAGACCTCCTAGAGCAGATGCAATGAACCTTGAAAGGCATTTTTTTTCCCCCGACACAGTCATACCACCTCTTTGAACAGCACAAACTGTCTTCTGCTAGTGGAGCATCCCTACCGGGGGAGCTCATGGGGTCGGTTGCAGGGTGGCGGGCAGGGAGGGAAGCGTTTGCTTTTCTGCTCGGCTGCTAACATGACTACCCCAACACGCCTCCAAACGTGGTCCTGACTGGAGGCAGGCTTTCTGCAATGCCTCTCCCAGTCCTTCTCTAAAGCCAGTCCTAGGCCTGGATCCCTCCAATCCAATACAAAACTGGGAAAAAAAATTTCTTTTCTTTTTCCATTTGTTCCCAAGCAACTCCTAGAGGGGCTGGATCATCTATATCCTTCTGTAAGTTAGGAGAAATACTGCTAAAAAAGGAAGAGGCTGAACTTTTAGTTATTCTGAACTGGCAGATGTCCTATGGACTTCAGCAGAGCACAGCGGCAAAATGGCCGAGAGAAGACTAGGTGACCTCCTGAGGTCTCTTCCAATCTGAGTTATCCTATAGCCTACAATAAAAAATCTCAGCCCTCCCCAGCCTGCATCGGGTTTTCACTGTGTGTACTGCTACATACAAAGGGCAGCAAAAAGAAAACTGACTCCTCTTCCTGCACTCACAGGCAGAGTCCAACTACGTCGTGTGCAGGAATGGGAGCAGAAGGTCACCCAGATCTAGGTTGGACGTATGCTTCGTGCTCCCTCGAGCTTGCCAGCACGAGGATGACATATAAAGTCCTAGGGCTAATCCTGACTGTTGCAGCAGAAGGTCGGCTCTTCCGCTGCTGCTATGGAAAGATGTCTATCATCAGCTCCCCAGTTACGCCATAGGTGACCATCACTTTCTGTAACGAGGAACTGGGAGGAACCAAAGAGTTTTTGCTAGTGTCATGGAAGAAATGCTGTTGGGAGCACCACCATAACAAGGAAGGGCACAGCACTGAGAGCTGCAGCACGTTACAGCTCCCAGTCTGCCCCGCTCCTCCCTCCCACAAGCAATCCCCGAGCAGACACCAGCCCAGGCTCAGAAATGCTCATCAGCCCATCGGACCCGCTCCCCTGCGCCCGAGCCCACCTCCTGACACGGCTCTCTGCTGTCGCTGCTGGGCACAAAATCCCCTTTACTAGTTAACATTCTGCAAGCAGGGCTCTCTTCTGCCTGACACTGCTGTTCTTTAATTAGAGATTGACAGGCTGATTAGCACTCTGGGCTACAGAAAGATCAGAAAAAGGAAAGCGAGAGAGATGTTGTCCTTTTCATCAGGCTCATTTTCTGATACCTTCAGTTGCTGGGGGGCGGGGGGGAAAAGAAGGATCTGTTTCAGTCCCTGATGCAATTTTTTTCTCAGGAGGATTTCTCATCAGGCTGTCCTCACTTTGAAAACAGCACGTTGGTTGCTTGCATCTTTTTTTCATGTCATTCTTGGATTCAATAATGTAATATTAGGCTAAGGCCAACTATTGTGTATTACATAATTAAGGGCACCGAGTCTTGATTTAAAGTACCCGTAAATAACAAGAATGGGAAGAAATTTAAAAGGACAGTGTTCATTATATTTCTCAATTATATGTATTTTTCCCTTCATGTAAATTTAATACTCTTGAAACTTGCCAAAGTGGCAACCCATGGGAATCTGTGGTAGAAATACATAGATATCTACATAAACCAAAGTAATCTGTTTAAATAACAAGTTAAAACGAATCCAGCTGATGAGCAAAGCTCTGTCCTGTGCCAATCATCTCACCACTGGCTCGGGATCCATAGATCCCCTCCCATGGAATGGGTGCCACATTGCCTCCCTCCTCTGAGAAAAACCTGGGCTGAAAGGGAGAAAAGCGTTGCTGGCAGCTGCCACGAGGGCAGGAGAGAGAGAGAACCTGAAACGCTGCAGGGATCGCTGCTTCATTTTGTTTTGACACGGTTCAAGAGCTGTCTGAAAAGGCCTAAAATAAAGCAATTCGGAGGTGTGCCAAGGCACAGATGTGTTTCCACCTCCATGGCACCTGTAACAGGCACTCGGCAAGGGTGATGTTGCACTCGAGGCTGTGGTGGGCACCGCTGTCATGCCCAAGCAAATGGCAAACTTGCAAGTCCTGCCCAGGAACGGGCCGTATCTCGCCAGCGTGCCTCCGTGGGCTGGCAGAGCCATAAGGTGGGCTAAACGGGCCTGCAAAGACTTCAAAATGATGATGGGCTTTGTGGAAATAATCTCTTTATAGTACTGGTGTGTGTGTGTGTATATATATATCTAGGTATTACCCACTATCCTTTGAGATCTGTAACTCTCAGAGGGCAAGAGCGCAAGAGGGACTGAGCACGTAAAGCTGCCCAGGATGGGTCTGTCTGGCCTGTTTGAAGTCTGATCCAGAGGAGACTTCGCAGGCTGTTCTGAACCCGCTCCAGCTAACTTTGTGTGCTGGTTTTGCCTGCCTGCCTTTAAATGTCACTGTTTTGATCTGAGGGTATTTAACTACAAGCAAGGAGATGACGCTGAGCAAGGCTGAACATCAGGAAACACTTCATAACAATGAGAGCTCTCAGACACTGAAAGGTCTCGGCAGGAGGTGGTGGAAGCCCTACATTCTGCGCCATTAACAACTGAAAGGACAAAAGGCACTAGAGAATTCGGTGTAGGCAGGGGCAGCACCTCTCTACGGTTGTTTGTATATTGGAAATTTCAGGTTACAAAATAAAGAAGTGAGTCATACATGGCAACAGTCCAATCCAGGCTTTTCGGTCAAGACCACGTTCCTACAAATTATACAGGAACACATTTCAAAGTGATCGGGATTATTTCTAATTTACAGCAGTCAGTGAGATCAGAAACTTCCCTTAAGATTCTGCTCAGTCATTACTTGTATGAAGCTGCCAATAATCCCTTCAGACTTCACGCCCTGGCTGCCACAGCATGGTTATCAGCTGCCATGAGAGCCAGGCCACCCTTTCTTGGTCCCATTCGCAATTTAAACCATCAGACCAAGCTTATGTGACTTCTTGGAGGGGCGGGGGGGGGGAAATCTGGCCTTGGTTAAGTCAAGGGTATTTACACTTTTCAAATGCTGACCCTGAAATTCACCTTCAGAGGGCCATGCAGAAAATTTTGAGGGATAAAAATGATTCCTGAAACGCAGAGGTACAACTCCATGGGATTCAGTAAAATCCCTTTTGCTTAAATTACCTAGGACATACCCCCTACTTTTTCTATTTGTTTTAGGATCAGGAATATGTATACATTCCCAATAACACCCTCGCCTTGCAAGAAAATGTGTACACACACTTTGTATATAAGAACATTTGAAATATTCACTCACTAAATATTTTTTGTTTGGTTTGGGTTTTTTCTTCTTCTTTAAAAATCTTCTTCCAACATCTCATCACAAAACACAGGTAAATTTAGAAGTGAAAATGCAATTTCAAATCAGAGAGTCAGCATTGTTAGTCTGAAGAGGTTGAAGAAAACCAGACATTTCTCCAAATGAAAGATTTCATTAAATACTTCAAGATCTAGCCTTGGTTGCTGCTGAGATAATTCACCAAGTGCAACACACAGTGGGAATTAGGGAATATCTCTGTCTTGTGCCCTGGCTGGATTTCTGGTGAAAAAAAGCCTGAACTGATAATTTTTTCTCCTACTTCCTGCTTTCTTGTACTTAGTGGGTTTTTTGAGATCGTCTCAAGGAGGACTGTGCTGTGCGCCCCAGGTCCACACTGCTACTGCTCGTTTGCACTGCCGTGCCGGCTGGAGAGCTCAGGAAGCCCCCGTGACACGCAGACGGACAGAAAGGGAGCGCTTTTGGGTACAGACTCTAATTAGAGCAGGAACAGGGCGACAGAATGATGGGAGAGCAATGCTGTGGGTTCCTCTGTTTCAGTGAGCACTTAATATAAACTGGATAAGCATTTGTAGAAGCACAAAGTTGACAGCAGGTCACTCGCTCTCAGCTGGTGTCCTCCAGCAAAGACGAACTGGGAGTCGTGGTCTTCTACTCTCTGACCCAGACAGTAAATGCATGTCCCCACAGATTGGAAGAGGCTAGGGAGACACACCAGGAAATCCCTCTTCTACTCCGCGACTGCCTGTGTGTAGAAGATGAGGGCCTGAACCCCTACAGGCTGAGTAAGAAATCAACCCCGATGGCCTGTGTCCTGGGAGACACGACCTCTACACATCGGCTGAGTGGGGTTTTTGGAGGTTAGCAGCTTGGGTTTGCAATGCTTAAAGAGAGTATCTGCACAGATCTAGGCCAGATCTAAGCATCTGACACTGCTTTTGATTTCTCCCGTTCTTTTCCTGCATGATATTACGGTTAAGTGCTGAGCATTTTGGGGTTTTGTGCATCCTTCTGGCCATTACATGGACATCTGTGAAGTGGGGGCTGGATCTGATGATTGAGAAGTTACTTCAGAGGAGAGAATCAAGCAGTGAAGTTCTCTGCTGGACCTAGCCTCATCCTCTAGTGTTCTCATCACAGCTCTATGGCTCTTCTTGATCCAAAATACAGAATAAAAATGGTAAGAAGGGTGTTTTCCTTTGAATGGGGGCAGTAGCTGTATTCCCATTGGATCTCTGAGCGGTAGCAACAGCAGGTTTTTCTATATTATGAGAAGCTGAAGGATGTTGCTGCAATATTGTGCTTAAATTTTGGAATAGTTGAAAAAAAGCCTGGAAGAATGATTTGGCAAGTTCTTGAGGATAAGCTGGAGATAAAGAATGGGTACTGCTAAGCAGGAATGAATTATAAAGGATATGGCTAAAGCTAAGCAGGAATGAATTATCAAGGATATGGCTAAATAAAAATGAATTATCAACTGAGCTAACGGAAGAGAAAAAGAAACTGCTATTCTGTAGATCTTATGTGAAGGTCACCTTGGCTTTCCACTCACACATGAATATTCACTGACTTGGAATTGATCTGTCCTTAATCTAGATTTATTTACAATGAGGGTCTCGGCATTTCTTCCAAATGACACGCATTAGCTCATCACATCGAATATACTGAAGGCTGAAGATATATCTGATGGTCCTGTGCCTCCTTGAGAGCAGTTTTCTAATTCTGAAAATGAGTCTGCACCTCAGTGAGAGAGAGGTTTCTTTGCAATAAACAACAATAAAACAAGCAAGCAAATCATCTGCATTCTCTGCTCTCACAGCCAGCCATAATTTAAGAACCAGCTATGATTGCTGCATTTATGTTTTATCAAGAGATCCAGGGTGGAATCCAACCTTCATTACAGCAATGAAACTAATTCAGAAAGGAGGACACACAATCAGAAGGTGATGCACCTGTATTTCTCTCTCTCTCCTCCCAGTCTTCCTAGATCTTTAAAAAAAAAAAACAAAAAAAAACCCCACCAAACCTAAAGGATTAATGCATCTTTCCCATGTACTAATTTACATCGTAAGATCCCATTGACTCGAATGTGGAGTTATTCCAGATCTTCACGACTGTGAGGAAGAAGAAAGGCTGTTCCATCACTGAGTATCTACTTGCTAAACACATGGATCGATGACAACATAGAGAGGGATTTACAAAAACATTTGTCCTCAGTCTGCTTCAAAAACCCTATTTACAGATTACATTCTTAGAATGATTTCTTTTTATCCCTGATTTTTTTTTTAAAAGGAGAACGTAATTTTAGTATGGCTTTTTTTTAAACACATGGCAAAAATGTAGGAGACTGAAGGCCTCCTAGTGAGGAATCCCTCTGCTGACTTTGCCTTGCCTGCGCTTCTCAGCTCTTTAATTACACAATCACTACACATAGGGTTGGTTCAGAAATATCTTTAAGTGGGTGCTCATTTTAAATGTGCAAATAGCATCTCTAACTTCAGTTAATGTTTTGGCTTCTAATCATAAAGCAACCACCAGAAGAGTTTTCTCCGTTTCCTTAACCTGTCACAATTTCTAGGGCTTTTTGCTACCTCTTTTCCTACTTCTTCCCCAATGACAAAGCACAGAGCCAGAATCCACATACAGTGTGATCCAAATCTCCCTTACTCCCAGGACAACAGCATTGTAATCACAAAAGTCACTCCAGATTTCTATTGATGTAACTGGAACTTAACCCTACATTTTCTTCAGAGTACCATAAAAGTTTTACATTTTAAGAATCATCTCTAAAGTCTGTAAATATGTCTCCTCCGTCCCAAGCTTAATCCCAAACGCAGGTTGTGTGAAATGAGCTATATGATCTTGGATAACTCAACAACCGCATGCAATTGACTTTTTCCAGGTTTATAGCACCTAAATCAGGACCAAGCATTTACTGTACCTCCCAGTCCAGAACGGAGGCCTGCCACTGAGCTATCTTGTCAATGTTCTCCAATCTCCGCTTCCGCTCGTTGATCTGTAGAGTCACATTCCTCATGACGGCGAGAGCAGCAGCCACATACCTGTAGTCACTGTTGAACACAGAAGAAAAGTCCATGAAACGGAGCCTGATGTGCAGTGGAAGTGCACTGGACTCTATCATTAGCAACAGCGTAATCTCACCATCCTTCTAGAAAGAAATACAGGTAGGATTTGTCACTCGTTTCTATGATAGCATACTTTTTCCAACAGCAATGTCTTTCTGGATCATCAGAAAAGAGCAGCTTGCTTGAAACCAAAAGTGTGTGTGTATGAGACAGCGAAGCCAGCCAGCTGCTCAGCTGGTTTGCATCAGTGCAATGAGTACAGTCCAGCCTCTACCAGTCCAACCTACAACAGTTGTGAATATTGCTCTTTAAAGTCTTAAGGTGCTCAGTTAAAGAGCATCCTAAATGAAAGTCTGAACCTTTTTATAGCCTGTGTCTTTGGGCCTGGATTTTTCCATTTTTTAAATGAACATTAGAAAATATTTTTTGATTAGACACAAGGCTGGAGCACCTTCCAAGCCATAAGGTGACTCCAAGAGTGCCAAAAAGCATTTATCCCGCGGCATTCGCTCTTACTGCAGACTTCAGGTGAGCAAATCAAAGCAATTCTTTTCTTTTTTTTTTTTTTTTTCTTTTTTTCTGGACAGGGCTGTGAGTGTAATAACAAAGAGTGAAAATAGCATCTCGCCAGGGCCAGCAAAGATGATGATCAGTCTTTTCAAAAAGCGATGCTGAAATCAATGCTATTGATTTCCGCCCAGTGCCTTCTTTTCCATTCCAAGGAACCTTAATGTTCATTTCAGTCGGAAAGACAGACAAGGCCAGCTGCCATAATGCCACCAAAATATATTATTAACTTAAGGGTTGGTATTGATTGCTGACTAATGAGAAAAACTGCGATCTTGGGCAGCTGCAGGGGGAATGGCTTTATTGATTATTGCTAAGAATTGCACTGGTGACAGCTAAAATAGGGGTGAATGGTGTGAATTAGATCCATTTCCCCATGTGATCCAAACAGGATAAATATTAAGAAACAATCACAATATGATACACAACAGAATATTATTTGCTATTTTGCCATCCTTTCTTGGATGAAATCTTGAGATGCATTTTCAATTTTTATTCAATTCTTATGTCAAAACTCTAGCTGAGGTTAAAAAAAAAACAACCTACAAATTCCAGAACATCAGGACTAGCCCTTCAACAAAGTAAAGGAGAATAGAGGATGGGCTGACATATCCATCATGATACACAATGAAGAATTTCTCGTGCCTTCCTTTGTTGGGCCATCTGTACGAAGTGAGCACCTGGTTGTGTAAGGGAGAAATGGAGCTATGCCAGAGACACGTTAGTCTGGTCTTCAAAACGTTCATGAGTTCTTGCAGGGAAATAGGTAAGTCTCTATGGCCAGACAGGACCTGTAGAGGTAGGGAGAGGTGTAGGGTTTAGAGACAGTCACTAATAATCTCCTAGCTATTATGCTTATGCAAAGAAGGGAAGCTAATGTCAGTCCACCTGTTAGCAGAATGTCCTCTTTGTCACGTAACATGTTCACACAGTTAACTCCAGCCCAGTTCTGCAGCAGGAACGCTCAGGACAGCCGCAAGCTACACTTAGGACCTTCATATATTTAATTCATATTAAGCTGGAGTAAATCTTTAAGAGGTGAACAGATGTGGCTTTGTGAAAAATTCAAATGAACCAGTCCCAAAACAATAAGCAATTGAAGGGAGCCAGGCTCTGAAAACACCCCCATGCCTCCCTCCATGCGGAGTGGGCTGATGCCAATCAAACTGGGTTTTATCTTGGTAATGCTAATTCACTAATTCTAATGTTCTGTTTGAAGAGAAAACCCCATGCACATTTTTCTTTCACGCAGTAATGAAGAAAGAGTCATGACTGAACTTTTTGGGCTCCTAGCCCATGTCTGTGGCAGGGCTGGCAAAAACTTAGAAGAAAAAATAACAGAAGCAAAGCATTTGGCCAGTGAAATAATAATAGGATAGCATTAACTATGAAATTAAGGTAAATAAATTTGTTTGCCCATTATATTGGGGCTGCAGTGACCTCTTTCCAGTGCTCAATCAGAACACAAGTCTAGACTCTCGCCAAATATCACATGCTGACTTGGGGGAGAGTGGTCAGGTTTCTGCTTTCAGCTCTGTTGTCCTCACCTGGCACCAGGAAGATCCAAGTACGATGTTAGCGAAGAGGAAGGAAAATAAAAAAAGAAGAATATAATGTCCCCCTGTGAGATGAAGCTAACATATTAGCTTTCATTGAGACCCCTGGTCCTTTCTGAGTTTTGCCTTACTCTGTAAATGGTTCAATTGATTTAAACAGTATTTTCAACATATTACATTCTAATCAGAGTGCCTAAGAGACTCCTAATCCAGCCAATGATCATAGAATC
Source organism: Aramus guarauna (assembly GCA_013400195.1). NCBI lineage: Eukaryota > Metazoa > Chordata > Aves > Gruiformes > Aramidae > Aramus > Aramus guarauna. Next base: position 185,325 of record VXBL01000257.1, on the reverse strand, counting down.
ATCGAATGGGTTGGGCTGGCAGGGAGCTTAAAGCCCATCTAGTTCCACTGCCCTGCCGTGGGCAGGGACACCCTCCACTGCCCAAAGCCCCATCCAACCTGGCCTTGAACACTGCCAGGGACAAGCCTCATTTCCTCGTATTAGTCCACTCTATAATTTTCCAGCTTCTGTCTCAGACTCGCAATCTAATTGTGAGCACTGTCAAACTGAAAGCGCATGAGGATGAGGACAACTCGCCGCCTGGTGAATGGGCCCAGCTGAAGCTCCCCAGCTGGCTTCTCAGTTTCTCTCATCCATAGCTGACCCTGACCGTACCCCAACCTGCGGCATCTGATTTTTCCCTGTGTCTGATATTGTTGCAACGTGACGTTCCCTAAAGATTATTTGCTTTTCCATTCTCAAGCTTTGTTCATCTCAGCCCGGATCCCAAAGCCAGAATTACAAGAGCAGAAAATATTTGTATTTCAAGCGGGCAACAAGGGCAGCCCGGGTTTTCTGCTCAGCCCCAGCACAGCATCATCTGGTGATGAGTAAGACACTCTCTGTGCCTCACTTTCTCCATTAAGCTGGTCTGGGATGGAGCTGGGTTGCCTGGAGGATTAGTCCCTCCCAGGCTCTTTGACCACTTGAATCGGAGGAGTTAGACCACAGGGAAGTGTGGTATAACCCACCCCATTTCTGCGTTATAACACCATTCCTCTGTAAGCCAATAAATTCTCCAGGGTATGCCCACACCAACAGAAGTACGCCACGCTCCAGGGCTGAGATAAGCCCTTTTGCTGGCTCTCTGTGATGGCAGGAGTTTCATTTCTGCACTGTGTTACAGCTTCAGGGGGCTTACTCTTTACTAATGCAAGGCAAGCAAATATAATCCTGCTTTCCCTTTTCAGAAAATGAAGAAACAAAAGAAATTAAGTGTCCACAGCCGTGTCCTATCACCAACACAATCCAGTAAAAAAGAGCTCTCAGCCTGAATCAACTAATTGTTGCTTAACCACAGGAAAGGTCCGAGTCTCCTCAGAATATGACTGTATGTGATTGCTTAACAACATGTTGATTTTAAAACATCCCAAAGGAAAAAGGAACAAACTCCTAAAATAATTCAACCCTTGTGTAATCACACTGTCCACATCCCCTTTGGTACTGCTACCAAATAACTCAGACAAGGTCATTTTAAACACAGACCTCTTCTCTTTGAGGCTGCTTATGTCTTCCCATTGTAAAGCCGCATCTGAATTCCCACTGTAAGTACTGTGGGGACATCACATGGCTGGTAAGGAGAAAAAGCCACAACATTTGGGATCCTAGAGCTGGTTTCTCATACACTAGTGCTCCCATGAGTTCGCTCCAAGTTTGATTTGGTCTTGTTATGAAGGGAAAACCAGAAATTGGATCTGGAGGCAAATGCACGTCCAAATTGGTGATTTTTGAACTGGGCGTTCAGCTAGTACAAATCAAACTCGTGAATCAGGTCAAAGCAAATCAATGCATCGCTCTGCTTGTATTGCGTCTCTCTGCACTTTTAGAGCTGGGTTTAGGGAAAGCAAAAAAAAAAACACCTAAACGCAAAAGTTTCTGAAACATCTGTGGTCTTTTTTGTTCTTTGAAGCACTTCCTTTTAAATGGGTTTTGGAAAAAGAAAGAAAAATGGCAAGGCAGGAGAAAATCTACCCTTAGGGGACCTGATTCTCTTTCACCTTATTTTTATAGCAGTATATCACAAGTGGTATCATAGGTACTACTCTTGATTTACATTAGGCCAGGGAGTCACGTTGATTGCCCTCAGCAGCACCAAAGGAGATCCTGAAAATTTTGGGAAGTAACCAAACTGCTGGGTGCTCCTCTGAACCTAAACCCAATGGCAAAATCAGAGATGGAATCAGGCTGAAAAGCAGAGCGAGTTCTGAATTCTCCCTAAACCTGAGCATCTTCAGGTCTGAGTTGCGGATCCTGGCCCTCTTCTTGCTGTGTGCTGAAGTCCTCTTCAGGATAAAGGAATGAGCCTTTCTGACCACTGAATGCTAATTAGGCAATTTTTTTACAGTGTAACCGGTAGCATCAGAAAGTACATCCAAGGGTAATTAGTTCACATGTTTGATTATAACAGAGATGAGTCTGGGTCCATTGAGAATCAGTGCTTTGAGAAGCTGTCTAACTGTCTGCTGAACCTTTGCCCTGCTGCAATTTATACAAGATGTCACGAAGAGAAGAGCTGGACAGAAAAAAAACTCAACCCCTGTGTGCGTGCAGAGGCCATGTAAAGAAGCGGTGAGCAACATCTTTCCACATAATAAGAGTCTGGCGTACCTGTGATCCTGCGCGGTGTACTTCAGTAGCTCTGCGAGCTGCAGGGGGTATTTGCAGATCTTCTGCACCGGCGTCAGTAGGAAACCGTCTATGGCAATATCAATCATCTGCTGCAACAGACGACATGCTTCGAAGAAATGCTGGTACCTGCTATCTTTCATCAGCTTGGAAAGCTCCATGCATGCATCCAAATGATTGTTACAGTACTCTGAATAGATCCAGAAGCCATCTTGCTGTGAGAGGCAGGAGAAAAGGGATGCACACAGAGGGGAGCACGTTAGACAAGCGCTGCGAGCAGTCAACCACCCGACTTGCCAACAAGAATACATTACAACTAAAGAAGAAAGAATACCCCAAGCAGGAGGAGTAAGGACTGATCCTAGAGTACTTTTCCTGCTCGGAGGAGGTGCTGCATGGTTGCTCTGGGGGAAAAGGGAGGCAGAGAGGGACCTGCAGACTGACATGTCACTGAGGTCTCTGTGGGTACAGGGTGTGTCAAAATGAACCCCTGTGCAGCATTGTGGGTGTTCTCAGTTTTAAGTTGTGCGGTGGGGTTTTCTTTATAAAAGGTAAAGGTAGAACTAAGCAGAGCTCTGGCCTTTGGTAATACAGATCCATATAACAGGATCTTAATGTCCTCATCCCTCAGTTTCCCCAAACGGCCAAACAGGGATGATTTATCAGGAGTTTATTAGCCAGCTTTCACCCCCTATCTGATGACAGAGAACTGTCAGATATTCCTCCAAATAGCAGTAGTAATTCTTACTATTGTCACTACAAACAAATTGACAGCACAGCCTCAAGACATGAAGTTTTAGCTACTGATTCTCACCAAGATTTCTTATGTCTCTTCAGCACAGAGATGGAATATGATGCTGCTTTGGAAGCAAGCACCAGACTGCAGGCTCTGATAAAAACGAACAATGTTAATGCCACCATGCAACTTCTCAAAAAGAAACCTGCTTTTCAATTAGAAGACCAACGATGCTTCAGAGATGCTGTGAACCTTTTTGGGGATGCCCAGCTGAAGTTTCATGAATGTCTATCAGAAATTTCTCTAATAAGTAATCAACTGCTTCCAGCTCAGCCCTGACTGCAAGTACCGAGGTAACACAGTACAGGATCTGCGTCCTGGCTTGGAGCACCTCATACATAAGCTCTCGTACAGCACTTCATTCTCCCTAAAGGAAAGCCTAGAACTGCAGGACTATAATTTTCTTGACGTTTCCTGACATAGTTACGACACCAGCCAATTTATCAGCTCCTGTAGTACATGGCTTATGTAACAGGACAATGGGCTGGGCAAAAGCCTCCAGGACTGTATCACCAGCTAAAACGTCCTGTTCAGCGTGCACTTAGTGTGAGTGAGTATCTGCCGCCCTGCTGCCAGCCGGGCAGCAAGAAGCATGAGCTGGCACCTCCCCACTCGGCCCAGCAGCTCTGAAGGGGAAGGCAACTGAAACTGAAGCTGTGTGGGTTTTTCATCCCTTACAAATGCATCTCAGTGCCACAGCGAACAGCCCGGGCATTTGCTCTCCTCTACTTTTTTTTTGTGTAGTGCACAACTAAGGCCTCTTTTTACTTCTCTGGATTCCTTACCTCTTCCAACCTTCTGGTCATCTATGACCTGATTAGGATGGCCTGTGAGCGGGTTTAAGTCATATTCTGAAGAGGAAAAAAAGATGGGGAGTAGGTGGGGGACATCATACCTACATACCATGAGTAAGGGTGGATGTGAAAGGTGTTGGGATTCAAGTGTACTGGGGGAGTTATCCAACTATATGCTTCACTCTGAATTGTCCCTGCACCTATATCTCACAAGGCATGTGGAAGGCCCTGGCGTATTCTGTGATATGTAACGAGAACAGTCCTGACGTGCAAAAGTTATTCTGTGTGGCTCCTGTCTCCTGACTTTCTCTGCTATTCCCCTCCTGTCACCCCCCAAAAAACAACCCCAAAACTCCCAAACAAAAATGCCAGATCAACTTACGTGTTCAAGGAAACATGGTCCAATTTCACTAAGATGGGGGTCCTCATTGTTATACTGTTTCTCCAAGTCCCGGACAAAACCCATCTGAAATCTGTAGATATCTTCGATGTTACCAAAGATGATCTTTAGCTGTTCATCACTGAACATATCCCTTCTCTTCCGGCACTGCTTTAAGTAACCCTGTAAGGAGTAAGACAGAACAATCCATACAATAACCCAAACACTTAGACCGAGGCTGCTCCCAGATTTTTCTTGAGGAAAGATCAAGTGAAAACAAAATCAGAAAATGGCTCTGAAAACAAAATCCACTTGTCATGGAGATGCTGGAGACAGCGTGTGTACAGTGCATTGGGAGGACAGTGCTGGGTTCTGCCTCAATGTCCTTCAGCATTTTGCATGAATCAGTTTTGCAAAGGAAAGGTTCCCCAGAGATCTCCACTGGCACAGCTTGAAACAGCTCTGTCCTACCTGTGCTGCAGAGAACAGCAAAATTTGGCTGATAGCTCCAAAGAGGTGAGTTTCAGTATCGTATGCCTGTTCCTTCAAAAATCACTGCCTCACAACACCCAGTATCCTGGGTAGCTCCTACAAACACGGCTGTTTCTATGTACTCTTCAATGGCATGTAGCATTGCAGAGAAAGCTTTGAGGGGCTGTTTGGATCACCTGCTCACTCCGATTTCTCCTTTTAGCCACAGTAATCAGGACAAGGAAGCTGATAATCACACTGACAAATACTCTATTAATGCGTGGTTGCAAGCCCTTGGTCTAGGAAGAGGGTATGGAGGGTGTAACCATCCTAGTTGTTTCAGCACCAAGTGAAATGCTGAAGGAAAACATTCTTCAAGCATTCCCTGACTTGGGAGGCAACATGGTTTATCTCCCCCTTATTCATCTTCCTGAGTCTGAGACAAAAGCAGGAGGGCTGTTGTCCTGGGAGTGTCACGGTGGGGAAGCCCAAAGGCGATGCAGCAGGTTGGGTAGGTGTCTTGGCTTGCTTGAGCAAGGGAGCCACCATGGGAGCAGCCCATGATCAATGCCATCTAGAGGAAAGCAGCATTATTTTAATTTTGTTTTCTATACCCTCCATTCCATTAGCGCCAGTAAGCCATTCCAAACAGCGTAAACGAGGGAGAATTTTTCTCCTGTTTTCTCAACTATCATCTTTCATTGCTTTTCTGCCTTTTTAAGTGGAACCAGAGGAAAAGGCTTTGTGCCCTTCTCTGTACAAACATCAGGCTCCCTTACTGAGTTTATAGACATTAAAGTCAAATGGAGAAAGAGAAGGGAACAACTGGGATGTAGAGAGTTTAAGAAAATTCTCCAAAATCACAGAAAGCGTCTGCGGTAGATTTGGAAACAATTCAGATCTCCTGCATCTCTGTCTAGTGCAATAATAAAAAGATCCTCCTTGCTTATTCTTCATCTGCCCATGTTAGCCATTGGTAGAGCTCGTGCTTGGCTGGACATCATACGAACACAAATCGGTAGGCAAGCACTGCTCTGAAAACCTCCTGACCTAAAAAGACTGAGTGGATCAATATTCTGGCAAAAAGCATAACGTACCAAGTTCTGCCTGCCTCCCCGTTTTGCTGACCCTGCCCTACCCATGAACTTGCCATCCTGGTTTCAGCTGAATCATGAGGACTTCTTCAAACACATTTGCCTGAAGCACATGTGGTCCAGGGGATGGGGTGACACACGGAGGCTCTGGATGCCTGGGCTGAATTTCTGGCTCTGCAACTGACCTGTGTGACATCGAGCAAATCACTTCATCCCCCCTGTGCTTCGCCTGTCTGGACGATTTAGACTAGAAACTTTGCAAGGCCAAATATCAGATGCTACGCTGGCTTGGTCTGGACTGCGGCCTCTTGACTGAAAAGAAATCACATGGGGGTCATCATGAGATGACTTTGCCTGCCTTTATTATATAGGAAGAGAAAAAAAAAATGAAGGGGAAAAAATGCCAACGGCTCCAGTTGAATGGCTATATTTGGGAACTCTAGATGCTTAGTCACACAGACGAACCGCCAGCTGGTGACACGCAGCTGCTGGTCCACAATGCGAACTATTGGAACGCTATAATAAACTGTCCTTCAGCCTCACCATGTGGTTCCTGGGAGGGAGAACTTCAAACAGATGAATGATAAATGCAAATTTGGCCAACTTGGCAAAAGCCCAATCTCTGTGATGTCCAGCTTAGCTAGAAGGACGCTGTTACCCTGAATCTGCTGGCTTTTTCAGCTGGGAAGCTTGGGTTATGGAATACCTTCTGCATTTACTAAATCTAGGTCCCTCTCCTTCCAGGAGCTCCTTGATGACTCATTTCCCTGGGTTTCCCTCTCTCATTTTTCAAGGCCAGGAGGAATGGGAGCAGGCTGGTTCCCACATTGCAGGACAGTTGCAGGGCAAATGAAAATTCAGATAGGCAAGGAATAATGCAGAGTATCTTTCCATGCTGCTTTTTATGTTTACCTGCTTATCTCAGAAAGAGCTTTCAAAAAAAACCCAAAATAAAACAAAACAAGAAAAAAAGATGCGCACCTGCCCACGAGGCCAGGCTCTTTTTTGACTCTGGCTTTGGTGCTGGCAGCGCCGAATGACTGCCGCAAGCCATTTGTGTTAGGACCTTTGCCCTGCTGCACGCTGCAGGCTGCCTGCAAGCCAGCTTCCCCTCTCGCATACTGTTCTGTGAAATCAGCCACTGGATGATTTATGTGAACATCTTTCAGCCCTGGGGTTGCTATTGGCTGCGACTACCGTCTTGAATATTCCCCGTCCTCCCGGTGCTGGTTCATCACTCTGCCTCAGTCACGTGTTTCTGAGAAGCTGAAGCAGCACATTTCTGTACAGGCACCTATAAAACCACGGGGAAAATAAAAGAACGCACTGACTTCCCAAGTCTTATCCTCTATCCAGCTTGTGCATTTGGATGGTTGGCTTCCAGCACAAGCCAGCAAAGGGGAGACTGAAGATTTATACGTAATATGCAGCAAGAGCCAGCTAGAAGGCTGCTGCATAGTTTTTCCAGTAAATTTACTTCTGTTACGTAAAACAATGTCATCTTCCTTCTGCTCATCCCATCAGGTTTGCTCAGAGAAGGGATAGCTGACTGATGAGCAGATGTTGGAGAGTGTTTTGCTCAATGAATACCTAAAAATAGCTGTCAAACTGTCTCTCTATAAAGTACTTTTCCATGTAGTCCCTGAAGTATAGGCCAAAGTTGGAAAGTATTTGCTGCAGGTTAAGTGCTAAGTTTTCTCCAGCCCAGAGTGGGTTTAGAGACAGTCAGGAGAGGTGGCCAATCCATCCATCCTTCTTGTCCAGCTGACAGCAAGGTGAAGGAGAGAAGGAGGAGATGATATTCCAGTTTCTTTCCATCTCTGAGCCAGTTTGAGGGATGTTTACACTGTCCTGTAGACCATCCCTCAGTTTGGACCAGCACCATTTGGGCTACAAAAATACTGTTCTCTAGAGCAGTGCTCACGGTATCCAGGTGAGCGTTGTGCCGGTATGCACGCACCAAGAATAAGCACCAGAACAAAGTCGAGACTGTTTGAATTGAAAAGGCAAATGAGAACCGTGTCTGGTCCCAGGCAGTCAGGACTCTAAAGCACTTACTCAAATACTGCTCTGCAGCAAGTACTGAATGTCAGGCACTGTGATTGCACTGGGGCCCACCTGAAATATAAAGTCCTGGAGGAACACAAGCCTGTTCCTCAAAAGGGCAAGCAGCAGCCAGCTTCAAACCAGAAAAACGAGGTGTGCACAAGCAGGCTGTGAGAGACAGCTACAAATTGCACACTGGGGAACGCATATGTGTACGTATATATATCCTCACTGATCCAAAGAGCTTTCTGCAGTCGCCTTCCAGTCTGGTATCCATGGATGAGAAACTGGTTATACAAGGGGGCCAGCAGCAACTCAGCTGTGGTCCTCTGAAGGAGGGCCACATTGCTGCCAAGAAGGTTTGATGCTGCTTTGCTCTGAGGCAGCACAAAAAAGTGGGTTTTATCCATCCCCGAGAATGAGTCAGGCTAATGCCATCCAGACCATGCGAAAACTTGTCCCATTAGCTCTGCACAACAGACTCAGCTTGACACGCTAAGATGCAATGGGGATGTTGTCCACACAGCATTCAGAGCTGCCCTGGCACCAAAGCAAAGCTTAGGTGGAATCCAGTCAACATTATTAAAAAATAAATTCAAAGTGAAATTACTTGGAAAAGAGCAAAACGCAGCCCTGGAAGTTGGCTGGCCTTTCTAACCTCCCACCCCCAAATTACTCAGAATATGGAGGTTTCCTTTGATCTCCCAATTGCCTCACTGTTCCCATCCAAGCTCTGTCCCTTCTCCCTCTAACACCTCCTTAAATTTAGCCTTGTCTTCCTAATCCATATGCTGCTCCAAATCCTGCTCATTTCTTAAAGCACAGCACCCTGCTCTTCGTAGCCCTCCTGCGTCTCCTTCTTCCACCTGCACTCCCCACCGCACGCTTCAGCTCGAACCACCTTCCTGGCCCTCTGCTCTCATCCAGGTAGCTGTCCTGACCGAGCACCTTGGCTGCTCTGCTGGTGTCACCGGTGCCACATCACAGAGAGAGTCTGTGCCCTCCTGCATCCTCCCAGGATTGAACCCCCGGGGCGGGGATATCTGTTCAAGGCTGGAGATGGCCACGCAGGTATGTGGTGCTTTACGGGACAGTGAGTGAGCAGCACTGCCTGCCACTGGCTGGCTATTGCTCCCCTTATAAAAACCTAGTTTTCAGTAGCTTATTATTTTTCTAAGTTCTGACCTCTAAGCCTGAAATTCCTATTGCTGGGTATTTCCTTAAGGCTAAATTCTTTTTTCTTTTTTTCCCCTTGGTGATATTTCAGAATAATGATCCATCCGCTCCTGATAATGCAGTCCAGGTAAAACTCCACGTTTTACCCCTAATAAAAACCTTCACAAAACTGTTTCACCGAGCAGCAGTCAGTCCTTCATACTCCAAGCAAGGGCACAGCAGCAGCAGTCGTCAGGGCACTGTGGCTTTGCTGCGATGGGGAATTCCCCTCCAAGCCAGCTGCTTCACACAGCTCTTGGCTTGAGCAGGTAATTCTCATTCTGGTGCTGGCTAGCTTGTGAGCGCCTGACTTGGCAGTACTGGTGCCATGGGTATTATGAATAATAACACGGTGTATAATAATATAGTAGCAGGTAGTGGAAATACATCCTGAAGCAGAAAAGAGCAATTGGAGGGCTCTTAATCACCTAGCAGGGGCTACGGTCCTCTGATAACAACTACACATCTTAAGGTGCCTCACTGGTATTAGAATTTGTTATTCATTACAGCTCAGCAACAAGAGTATAACTGCAGACTGCTAAACTCAGTACTAAATCAGGCTCAACCTTCGCCACCCAGCCAGAACTCCTCTTTCATCCCCTCCCATACGTCATATCGCTGCTGTTTGTCCTGACACCTTAAAAATAAGAGCAAAGGGAAGAGGGGAATTTGCCACTGTCAACAGCACTTCTGCCTCTCATCAGCGGTTGTCTGGTGCCTCCTTGTTCTTCAGCACAAATAACACCTCTGTACGAATTCATCCAGTGGCACTGGGAGGAGCTCAAGCCAGCCCACGTCTCTCCATCTCCACCTCCCTCCTCTTATGCACAAACAGAAACAGTCACGTCATGCTACGCCGAAATGCTTGGGATGACTGAGCCGTCTCCGAGCCGTTTCGAGTCAAACAGATTGCTCTGATTAAACTGAGCACAATGAGGCTCTCTCCGGCAAGGGACAGCCCATCATTTTGCAGATGAGAATGCCCACTTCAGTCCTCCTCCTTCTTTAGGAGAGGCAGCTGAATCATTTCTCGCTGCTCTACCTGGATTTATCCCCTCAGTACCATTTTGCACCACACCAAGCAAGGCAAGAGCCTTAGAGATCTCTTTCATATCTGGGATGTATCATTAGGTGCTGTAAATCGTGTTACTCCACAGATGTCACTGAAGCTATACCCATCTGTACTTCCTGAGAATCTGACTTGCCAAAAGCATGATGACATGGCTGGGAAATGCAAGTCAAGGTTTATTTAGTTTTTCAACAGAAAAGTGCAAATGCAGGAAAAGAAACTATGTGGAAAAGTTCCTGCAGTTCTTCCCTTCTTCAATGCAAACCCTCTGACTGAAATAGCACAGCGAAATTAAGCTCATTTGTTTCCAAATTGAAATCCCAAGACTCTTCCATATCTGAAAAGCATCATAGATGCTTTTTGGATGGCTGCTTTGCCTTGTCAATAGAAAAGTAGCAAGTATGAAGGGAGGAAGACATCTTTCGAAGCAGAATTCACACGGGGCTACAGCACATTGACTCTGCAAAGACTGGGCACAGGCTGGCTAAATCCTAAACACTCAGAGGGATGAGCTGAAAGCCATGGGCTTTGATTTGAGTGTTAACCAACTTCGGCCTCTTACCGATAAGTATTTGCTCTCCACACAATGCCCAAGCTGTCCTGCAGCACTCTCCAGTGCAGCCGTGCATTCTCCGTCCCAGACACCCAGCACCACACGCGCTGCACTTTGGGCTTAGCTTGTGGCACTAATTCTGTATGCTGCAGGACAATAAGGGGCTGTAGGGGTTAATCGTAACATAATGAACAAGAACCAAGTTGAGGATGGAAGAGGCCAGTCACCAAAGTTCATTTGCTTGCCGGTTCCCTTACGCTGGATCAATGTAACATACTTCATTTCTCAGGGTGAAAACACTTTGCTCTCAGTCTCACCACAAGAAAAAGGAAATGGGGGCCATCCTGAGCCAGAGGAAATTGTGAACCCAGTGTGAAAGACACAGATGAAATGGGTAACTGATTGGTTTAATTACAACCTAATTGCCTCAATCACAAGTTCAAAAGTAGATGGCATTGGTTTTTAATTAAGAGGACTGCTTGAAGGATCTCAACCTCATCATTTTTTAGTCAGAGAGATATGGAAAAAAGGTCAGAAAATTGTACTTTTAGTTAATACGAACTAAAGGTAATTATCAGATCCAGCAGAAAATTCTCAGAAGTATCAATACTTATTGACAGATGCTGCTCCTCTGTTAGACACAGTACTCAAACACACTGCATCTTTTTCCCTCATCACCCAAGGACAAATCCAGTCCTCAGCTCTCCACAGCCCATCCCATGTCCTGCTGCAGTACCCCGGCATCCCAACCCCCGTGTACCTCGCAAATGTCTTTGAGGTGCTTGATGTAGTGGCGCTCTGTGCTCATGATTTCATTGATGACATTGGCTCTCATCTGGTCTCGGTTCTGAACGGTCCTGCCGAGACAGAGGCAGTCGGCGCTTGGATCCAAATGGCCATTCTGCACATCGCTGGTTCCCTCCTCCACTCCATCTTCTTGGTTTACCCATAGCTGCGAGGAGAAGAGGAGAGAGCAACAGGCTTATTCATAAAAGCATCAGGAAGCCAACGAGTGAAAGTAGGCTGGTTGCATGACTCTGGGAGACACTGGATCAACTCCCTCCTTACAGCAACAACGATGTTCTCACTAGCGATGCACCGTGGTGTCCACCACAACACCTTACAGCCCAGACAGTCCATTTTTATACTGGTGCAACCAGCCCCAAACAGATCCCTGCACACCGCAAGTTCCTCTTGCAAGCCAAGGGATTTCAAGTGTTGACAGTTTTGATCCCAAGTATAAAATAATCACGTGAAAGGGTAACTGGACTGTTGGATGTTGTCAAGTGCTCTAAACCAAGATGTACATAGTAAACCAGACAGACCTAAAGAAAATTGCAGTTACTAGTGCAAAGCTCTGCTTATCCCAGTTCCTGCACACCATCAGCTGGGGTCTGTCTGAAGAGCAGAAACCTCTGGGAGGAGAGATAAGCCATGGGCAGGTGCCTGATTTAAGAAGGTCAAGATGCGTCTGGTTCAGAAACCTGAATGAATGGGAACGTCAGCCCAGACTAACCCAGCTGGGGCACGGAGCTTTCTGTAAACTTCCCGGGCCAGGATTTGTGAATGAGCATTGATTTTCATTTCACATCAGCTTTCGAGAAGAGCTGGACAGAAGAGCCTTTCTCGCTCAGGCAAATGCCCTATCTCAGCATCCTGAGATGGTCATCCCTAAACCGCACTGAGATCAGACCGGCTGAATAAGCCTCCTAAAACCTGGGGGGCGGGTGCTGAGGGCAGCTTTGGATGGGAAGCCGAGCACCCCTGGGCACTGAATACTTTAAATTGGAACAACTTGCAAAAAGCAATGAAAAAGGATCACTGCATTTTCAGCACGCTGAATTTTCTTTCCATCATCAAATAAAACCCATACATACAACTTCTAAACTAAAAGACGACGCTGCCGCCTAGTCTCTCTGTCTTTGACCAAGACCGTGCTCTGCACAAAACATACAGATCAAGTGCCTCTTTTTGTTACCTGTTCCCCCAAATAAAACCTGCTTAAAGTAACTCTGATCAAGTCAAATGGGGTTCAGCACAGTTTGTAAACAAACATTAAATAATGCTTAAACCAGACAGAAACACCAATCTCTTACCCAGCTCACCTAAGTTGTTGTGTAAATGAAGCAGCTTTTCTCCTCAGCATTTAAAGCCCCAAATACTGGAGACTTTCAAACATAAAAATACATCTACCTCTGAACAGTGAAACTGTCCACACAAACAGAGCAGCACATGGAAAACAAACTGCATCCTTAACCTGATCTTTCAGTCTCCTTTTCGGTGTTAACAGTTTTTAATACTTCCCCATTATTCAGCTTAAATTCAGTTTTAAACAGATTGTAAAGGGCTGTGTTCCCATAAATTAGTAAAGTAAAAAAACCCTCCCTAAACCTGCCCATGGTCCTTCCCTGCTTTCCTAACCGATATCACCTTTTTCTAAACCACTTTTGTCATCCTACAGGGAGTTAGTTGTAAAGGCCAAGAAGTCGAGATGTTTGAAGAAACCCCATCTCTTCTCTAGCAGAACGTTAACGATGCCACAAACTTAGGGGATAAAAACCCCCAAGGCAACAGAAAGCTGGACTTTTCACCTTGCTCACGACCGTGCCCTGTCCCCAGGAGCTGTCAGGGACTTCACACGAGGGTGCGCAGGGCAGCAACGTGTGTTTAAGTGAGAAGATGCCTTCTCTGGCGGCAGTGGGGCAGCAACCCTACGCCGAGCGGTGCAGAGAGCTGCAGAGCCCAGGCTGTGCTCCCGTCACACTTCCCCGGGCAGGAAACCCAGTGCAGACCCTCTGCCGGAATGAGCAAACGGCAGAGCCAGGACGGACCCAGGCCTCCTGCCTGCTCTGCCCGCGCGGTCTCCTGCCTGCCCCCACCCTGCATTGCCAACATGGGATCTCCTCGGGCACATCAGGGGGCCAGAGGGACGCACCGAAGCCTGCCAAGAAAGTGAAATAACCCCTCCTGGCACCTCAGCGCTGCTCCCATTGCATGAAGGAGCCATCCTCACAGTACAAAGGCTTCATACCTTTCCTCAAGACAGTGCAGCCCAGAGTCCATTTAATGTCTTGTGTGAGAGAGCAGAAGTGAAACCCAGCGAAAATCGCTGTCAGGATCTGGGAATGTCAGGAGTCCTGCTTTTTTCCTTAATGAAATTTTTGGTATTTCCTGCTAGGATTCATGTTCCCAAAAGGAAAAAATTACAGCTCTAGCCTAGATGACTTCTGCTTTAGACTGGAAACAAATGCAACAATTTTATGGGTTGCAGAGGAAGCCGAATGTGCCTTCCACCCCATGCTCTCCAACCTCAGCTGCTGAAAGCACTAACCCCACTGTGATGTTCAAACACTCCTGCTTTTTGTCTTAACCCCTAAAGTTCTCTGTAATTCAAGCAAGGATCATTCTTCCAGGGGATCATTTGAAGTTTGGTCCATGACTCACAGACGATGAGGTACATTGGTGGCTCTGCTGCTGACCTGGAGCCAATCACTTAAACTGATGAAGGTTTTCCCCATCTATAAACGGGGATAATCTACCTCAACAATGACATTTTTCATGGAGACTTTTGTGGCTGACAGACTTTATGTTGAAGCAGAGGGCATAGAAAGGCTCACGCATACTTGGAAATATGGACTTAAAATGCAACACTGGGGGCTCACCACACTCTTGTACTCAGCCATGAGCAACAATTTGGCCAGATGGACCTTTGGTCTGATGCAGCATGGCTGGTTTTGCAACTTCAGCTCTCAAATCCTCTTGTGCCTGTGCTGAGGAGGAGCTGAGCTGTGTTGGGGCAAGGGAAATCTGTGCTCAAAGTGTTCATTGTGTCCTCTGACCAAACGCCACCACCCCAAGCCAGATCCTCTCTGCTTCACTGACCTGCTCGCTCAAACCACAACGAAGGTGTGCTGCAGGCGACAGTAAGGTGGAAGAGGCAAACTGGGGGTGACACTGTTTCTTCCCAGTAACTTATTAAATGTCATATTTAGTTGATTTAGACAACGCTGCAAAGGTTCCTATTTTAACCCAATCCACCGTCACCTGCAAGTAGGGCGTTCACTACGTTTTAGACGTACACGTGTCCAAACCGCTCACCTGCCTGAAATGCTTGACCTCTGCTGCTGCGGATAACAGCTGGGATACCAACAGTGGAAAAAGGGCGCTCTCTTCCCCAGCTTTTCCAATGTGCACTGGACACAAATGCACAGATGCTCCCTCCTACTGCAAATATATCTTTTTTTTAATAAAAGAAACTTCAAAACTAGTTTTCTCCCAGCTTCACCTCTGTGAAGCTCCTGTGGGGCTTTCCACAGAGCAGAGACGGGACTTCAGTTCCCTGGCAGCTTGTCAGCTCTGCCGCTCCCTTGGATCTCACGTCTCTCTAGGCTCTTGTCCTGTCCTCAGCCATCAGGGGCCGTGGCTTGGCACAGAGGGGTTTGGGATACCAACCTGAATTTCTGCAGCCAGCACCTCTTTTTTTTTTTTTTTTTTTTCAGAATAAATAATAACAGCTGTTCAGCAATCATCAGCAAGCCTACAATAATAAATCAGCCCTCAGTGCCTTTTTAAACACCTCTGCAATGCAAAAAGGCACGGGCTCTGAAATGATACGGCACTGCACGGATCTCCCCCACACCATTAAAAAGGTCCTGCATGCCGAACAATGAAGCCTGCCCTGAGAACCATTTCAAACGCTTTGTATTAAGAATTAATTAAAAGAAACCAAGAAAAACTACAGGGAGAAAAAAATTCAAGTTGTATAATGCTACTCCTAAGTGATGTTTCACACTGAAAGGCCACCCTACATGTGGAGAACAGGCTTATCGTGAGGCTCACAGTCCTATTTCAAAATTCAACCCTAATTAGGAAGTCATGACCAGCTCCTGCATAACATAATAATTTGCCAAGGCAGATAAAAGTAAAATAGTCGAATCATAAAGCCCCTTTTGCCTAAGGACCCAGTTCTGGGAGCCAGAGAGAGCCGATCATTTCATTGTGCTAGTTAATATTATATGTGATTTATATAAAATCTGTAGAAATGTGATTTATCAATTTGCAGCTATACCCAAATGGCGCATAAAATCACCAAATGGCACTGTTCCAACATTAGCTGACCTGTAATTATTATATATTTCGAGTGCTGAATGCCTACACTGTATATAGAGGACATTTTACTTGAATAGGCACTGAGGGCTGATAGTCTCATAATAATCAGAAAGCATGATAAAACAAACATTTTACCAGCCATCTGGATTATTAATCTCCTTCCACTGGATATTCACAAGGACAAAACTAGCAGATAATGTGCCATCCTGGATTCTAGCTCACAATTAAATAACGTGGCAGATTAACAATACAGGCAGATCCTTCCAGAGAGCTGTTGCCATTCCACTGAGTCTCTGCTCACCAGCGACTTTGTGATAAATACCGGTGCAAGTGGCCCAACCTTCACCAAAATCTGGTAGCCGGCAGTGGTATTACAGTGCCATTAGCCCTACAACAACTGCAGCGGAGTGTAGTTTTTTTCAATAACCCTACAAAACCTGCAAAAGCTGCAGCAGAGCCTCAGGACTATTTTACCCACCTTGCCAGGCTGCCCCACTCAGCAGAGCTGCTCCGTGAGCCGTGGGGTTTGCCCCCTTCTCCCTTCTTCCATAAGCTGGTGGTTAGCTAGCGCTGTGCCCTTGTTTTCAGCCACGTGCGATGTATTATATGCGTGCTCTGTTGGATTCTATACTGGATTAAAAAGGTCACTTGCTTACTTGCAATAAAGTAGGGCTCATGGTGCAGAGCTTTGCATAAGTAAAACATCGTCAGTCTCTGCGTGTCGCTCCAGTGATCTGGGCACAGCCTCCCTCTGCCCTCAGGAGGAAGCGCAGACTGTCCTGGGCTCTACAAATGCCCAAGAGCAGATGCTTCTCCCTTCCCTGCCTTCAGAGAGGACCTGGCAGGCGGCAGGAGGCACAAGGATGCTGCCTGTCCTCCCAGCAGTTGCCCCAGCCAAGCCCAGCATCGCTGCCCTTCGGTGGGCAGGCTGCAGGCATGGGGAAAGTGCAGGGCTGTGGCTGAGCTGCTGTTCACTGGGAAACACAGACCATCTTCTCCCTGCATCCCATTCCAGGATAGGAACTGGACAGGACATTTGGCAGCAGAAGGAAAGGCAGTTGAAACAAGTTGGTTCTCCCTCCTGTGGTCCTACCACTATTTTCTCCCACAGCCTGATTTTTTCCTTCTGTAATGTGGCTCCAGCCTCACTGTCCTTCACTTCCCACCAGTTCACAGGCTCTTTGATACCTTCTCTTTCCCTCCTGTGACTTCCCGGCTTCGGCAAACCCACTTCCAGCTCTTCCTTCCTCTCTAAATCTCTCCATTCCCAACCTCAGAAGTTCCCTTTACCCAAGGGAAACACCCTTCTCTCGTTTCTGGAAAAGGAGGAAACAGGGGACTCTAGAGAGACAGCCTCAGACTCTGTATCCACGAAAGGTGAACAGAAATGGCTCCAAAGAACTCGCTCCGTGCTTCCTCCCTCTTTCCTGCAGTCTAGAGGCACACACCCCCATGGGCTGGTGCTCCACCATGCAGCACGTAGCAAAAGTTGCGCGGATATTGCAATAAACTGGATGTGCTACACTATATCCACCAAAATGCTGTGAGGCAGTTCCCCCCATTTCCTAAAACCCAAAAGCCACCGGCGTGCGATGCTCTGACTCATAACAGGGAAGAGCAAAAGCTCCAGCAGCTCGTTGCAGAAACCCTGCCAGGCCGAGAAAGGAACCGCTTTCTTCAGGGGAGGGAGCTCTCTTCACAACCAGGTTGGCAGAGGACAGGGAAGGGGCTGTGAAGATTTCTGGCTGCTTTGTCTAATTCAAAGAATGGCCTCAAAACACTGGATTTGCACCTGCAAGCCCAAGTGTTGGCATTTGAACCTTCGGGGACCTGACAGATGCTGAGCTGTCTGAGCGGCATGAGTTGTCACGTTAATGGCAGCTGCAATTAGCACAGGCAGCATTTGGATGCTAAAATGCTGCTTGACTTTTAAAAAACAAAAAAAACCCAACCACAATTTGTCTGCAGCGCATCCTGTCGCTGTGGAGTGCTGCTCACGCCGGGTGTGATACCTCTAACCAGAAGCTATTTTTATGCTGGATTTGCCACAGGAGAATAAAATCTCCTTTACAAGGCACTGACTGCAGCAGACACTGCAGCACACACCGCTTTGTTTGTCCAACAGGTGATTGCTACTTCAGCGATATCCTCTTTTCCCTGGAAAATCTCACCTAGATGCCACTGGGATTGGCGCTAAGTAAAAGCTAACGCAATGACTGCAGCGGACAGAAAAGCAGGTGAGTGCCGTGCTGTTGTCTCGAGATCCCTACACGTACAATGAGATTTTAAAGGGGGGAAAAAAAAGCAGGCAGGGCAGCGAGACGCGGCTGGCTCTCCGAACAGCACCCGCAATAGAGAGCACAGTCCCAACTCCCACCAACAGTTAAACCCACCCACCCAACGAAGCCTACGAGCTGCTAGGCACTCAGACAGGACGCGGGTTTCGAGTCTCCTCCTGAACAGTGCCTTAAAAGCTTACACCGATTTATCTAGCACTTCTCCTTTAGCAGCAGAAAATAAAGTGGGTCAAAGGCAGCTTTTCAGCAGGAAAATCAATCTAAAATTACAACACTTGGGGAAACCTAGGCGATGATGAGAGAGAACAAGGAGCACTGCTGCACTGATCCACCTACGTACGAGGGACAGAGCACAAAGCATTTATACCCCACCTTTGCTCAGGCCTTCGGAGGACCATTACCCTTCATTTCTGCACAACTCAACAGTCACGGGGCACTACAAGAAGTTGTAGTAAAACCTCCTCAACCCCAGATTTGCTCTGTAGCTTAGCTTAGTAAATATGTGGAAGGAAGAGTCACCGCTGTTGAGGTGAGAAGAAATGTATTCTGGAAACTCAGTCCGCCTCGGTATCCAAGGAGATTAAGGAGACCTTTATAACAAAATAAATCCCCTTCTCTGCCCAGGATGGGTGCATTCTGCCACGTCTCTTCGGAAAGATTTCACAACACTAAACATCCATATGCTTTCGTTCATTTTTTAATTTCTTTTTCTGTGGAAGTATGCCAGCCCAAACACAATGCCATTTGATTTCCTGTGTTTGGAGTGTTTGAATCTCACCTGGGCCATTTTGGAGACTTGATGTTGGGCTCTGCAATCAAAACTTTGGTTTGAGTCTTACTGTATTTTCTAAAGGAGACCTTAAGATAAGACAATTGATCCATCTGCAGTATTGGAGTATTATTCTGTGCTATAAAGTACTCCCTACAAACACTAAGCCTATTTTTGAGCGGATGTGGATGCTGGATGTGCTGGTATGCAAGAACACATTGGTACAACATCATGTAAAGACAGCCCAAGGCTATGCCATCCACAAAGGAGAGAAAAGCAACAAGTAGCATCACCACTACAAGTATATGAAATCCTGTCCAAATTCCTGCTGTTTTTTCCCAATCGTACCTCCCACCCTCTCAGACCCCTAAAACTTGACAGGACGTTCAAGGACACTGTGCAGCTCACCACAAGACTGATGGCTGCACCCTGTGCTTGTCCAGCAGGCTCGCTCAGTAACGTGCGCTAAAATACAACATAGCTACCTTCATCTGTCCTAAACCCAGCTCGTTATTCTGCCTTAAACCTAATTCTGGAGTTCTCATCCGTCTCTCTAATGACTTACAGGTTTTCCTAACCTTCTCCCTGGGTGCAGCAGCTTCCTGCAGGAACCCATTCACTATTGCTTACTAGTTCCAAATTTTACTTCTCCTGTGCTGCGCTTTTTCACTTCCCCAGAAAGCATTGCTTTATCATCCAGTTTCTCCTCAAAAGTTCCTGTGCTCCCAAAACTCTATGGCTTTCCTCTCTCCCCCTTTCTTCTAGCCAAGTCGCAAGCAACTAAGAGGATAACTGCAGGTGTTACGCATGGAGGCAACAATTCCTGTACGTGCAGGCAATTCAAGCGCCGTTTTTGTTTGCAACCCCCCGAACGAGGCATCTAAGAGAGGCCAAGGGAATCAGCAGGTTACTGTTTTCCTCTGCACTTGCAAATGTGTATTTTTCCTGCTATGAGATTTTGTGAGTGCCAAATGCTTTGCCAGAGATTTTCATATGATCTGGCTGGAGAGCAAAAAGCGTCAGACGTCTCATTGTAAACTAGGTTTCCAGCCCGATTTTGTGTTCAGAAGTGATCCAAATGACTTTTAGAGGAATTTGACTTTGCAGTGATCTTCTGCTGCACCCCCTGTTAGTATCTACAAGAAACCTGCAATACAAAAAATCACGAAATTCATTCTGTTTGATTTTATACCTGTCTGGTTTGTCCTGTCACCCTTACTTGAACTGCTTTTCATCCTCTACTATGCAATGTGTTGTTCCCTTTTCCTCTTGTCCTTGCATAAGAGAAATACACGTATAAAGGAAAGCAATTATTTTGCAAGTAAAACTAGAACCACCCAGGCTAAATCAGGCAGTTTTCTGGCACCATCTTAAAAAAGCAGAGTTCAAAGTACAACAGAGAAAAAACCCAGCCTCCTCATTATGAAAGAGTGATCAGCTGAACAAGAAGTAGAAGAGGAAAACAATGGAGAGAAGAGGGAAGCGAAAAGTGTTCGGGTGAACCGGTCCTTGACAGCACCCTGAAGGAGTATAAACCTGCCACAATGGTCCTGCAAGCCCCGGGGGGTTACGGGCACCCTCTGAAGGGCCCCAAAAGCTTTGCAGGCATCTGGTTCAAACTACTTACCAAGAAAGACAGAGAGCGAAGGGGGCGGGGGGGAGTATGCAAGAATAGAAATGAAGAGGCAAGCAGGCGACCTTAGCCAACAGAGGAGAGGAGAACATGACAGCCCAAATGGCGGTTGTTTTCTCAGCGCAGGACAACCAGCGAGTGGGCTGCCTCGAGGCAGCACACCGAGAAGTGCTGCGTGGAGAAGGCAGCTCTGTTTTGTAAACCCGAGTGGCAAATTTTCCCCTTCAGCCTCCCTTGCAGAACTGCGGACAAACTGTGCCAGAACTCCACTTGCATATTTTTTTTTAAATGCCTGGTACTTATTTTTAAATATTAATTCTCATTCATGGCGGCAAACCCATGTAGCTTCCCCCTTTGGGAGCGCATCATTTGGTCCCAGCGCAGGTATCTGGTCCCAGCCCACGCTGAACAAGTGTCTCACGGATGGAATAACTGATCTGGCCTCTTGCAGAGCTGATGGAAGGACTGATTGTGTTGGAATAAAGTCAAGCTGTGGGGTTGTGACATTAGACAGAACGGGCAAGGATCTTGCCTGGTAAGGCCATCCCAATCCTAAGCACCAAGGTTTGTTCCAGGATGTTGTTCAGACATTTGTGTACAACAGTCTGAGATTCATTGATTCCTCTCCGCTGGTCTTCCCAGCTTCTAAAATCATCCTCGCAGCCTTTGAAAAGTGTAGGGAGAGGTGGAAAGCTCAGCCAAGCTCAACAACTCATGGTTTTGGGCCTTAGAGTAAATGGGCTTGTTTGTTTAGTTGTTTGGTGTGTGTGGTTTTTTTTTAGAAAACAGGGTAATAAAAAACAATACTGTTATTAAACCTACCGTGAACAGTATGTTTACAACATCACACAAAAAAGGATATTAAATCTTTTCCCCTGAACCACAAAACAAAACGGCACCGGTCAATGAACTGAAAAGTTAAACTGGCCCAGAATATTTCAGTCTCCAAATTAAGCAAAAATAATCAGACAGAGAAATTTTTCTAACATCAACACAGATGAGATGTGCTAGCGACACAGGTGAGAATATTTTCTGCAGTAAGATTATCACCTTGATCACATCTGATACAAATCCATTTTCCAAACTCGTTATCTCCACTGGCTGCAGGGTCAGACTCATGGTGCCCTATTCAAAAACACCGTTTGTTATTCTGGGCCAGAATAACAGCATAAACTTTTTCAGGCAGGCAGCCCAGGCTCCAGTTCCAGCCACTGATCTCTCTTAGCACTGGCCAGACCTAGGAGAGACACAAGAGCTGCATCATGAGTATCACAGGGGAAAAAAAACTGGGGCCTGGGGAGGCAGAAGCAAGCAAAGGTCTGGGTTCCGTCATCAGCAGTCATTGTGCATCACTTGGAAACACCGGCTCCTATATTTTAACCCAATTTTCCTAATCCATATGGCTATTTCCCCGGTGAAGTGATGTAATCAAACAGGGATGCTGATGCTGCAGGGTTGGACAAAAGAGGCTCAGAGGGAGGGTAAGCCAGGCAGAGAACCAAAGCAAACATGGCATTCTCCTTGGGATGCAGCGTGGTCTTCAGCGTGCGTTCCAGAGAGCACAGCCTTCCCCTCGACTGCCACGGAGCTTGTCAAATTGCCTGGGAGGCTCAGAGGAAAGAGTCATCTTTCACACAATTTAACAAGGCAAAAGAAATCTTCATTTTTTGAACCATATCCCCTAAGCTTCTAAAGGAATTAAATCTCTGATCCCACCTATCGAACCCTGCAGAGAAGGGAGAGGAGAAGGAAGCACACAAGGTCAAAGCCGACGTCTTAAGTCCCCGAGAAAGGCTCGAGAGCGCCCAAATAATGTGGCAGGAGCTGATGATAGCAAAAAGGGCATCTTCTGGTTCCTTTGCTTTCTTAACGCATACTAAGCAAAAAAAATTAAGTGCTCAAATCCTTCTTACTTGTGAAAGGCCAGATCACCACTGGAGGTGGCTTTCAGCAGAAAAATAGGGACAAGCAAAATGGTTCCTTGTCCCCTTAAAAAAAATAAGCAGAGCTGGTCACAGACTAATTAGTGAAGTAATTTTACATCCAAAACTGCTGAAGAGTCAAAACGCAGCACTGCTTTTGGAAAGGGGAGGGCCGACACCTCCCTGTGCGACACACTGACCAGAAAGCTCTCGCTTGTAGCCGGCGTGAACTTTTAGGTCCCACCAAATTATCTACTCATAGCCCACAAAATACTTAGCTGGTTTTCCAAAGAACTACTTAAGGAGAGAGGATACAACATGTTGAGACACACAGCAAAGGCCACGCCATATCCCAAGAGCATAAAAAGCAGAGTCAATAGCTACATTCCAGAGCCTCCCTCTACCCCACTCTCATTTCTTTGGAAACCTTCTTTACTCCTCATTTTTCGGACAGAAAACAGCCACACCGGAAGTAAGCATCAATGGTAACACACACAGTAAGCAGTTCAGTTCATTGACCGTTCTGAGCAGCGTTGGCAGTGATTCACTGTAGCGGTAAAAAGAAGAAAGTCACTCACCCTCACGAAGCTGGCGGGAAACCATCCTTCTTCATCATCGATCTGACCCCACCACCAGTCCTTGTTGGAAGCATCCAGGACCTTGATAACGTCTCCTGCTTTAAACGCCAACTCCCGGTTGGCCATGGTGACGTGATCCCATACTGCCTCAGCACTTACAATAGAACCACCACTGATCAGCTTTGAAAACAGAAAACCAGCAGTCAATAAAAGCTCGGTTCCCCGACGCAAGCACATGCACAGCAGCAGCACAGAAAAAAGCGCTCAGGCAAAGTAAAACAATTTTCCTCCATTCCAATCCATAACAATTTCACCCTCACGTGATCTCATCCAGTCTGCGACCGTTTCTACAGACCACTGTCCTGCTCCTAACCATGCCACGCAAGCGAGCATCGCGTGCGGGTGTTCAGCACCTCTCAGGTCCGAGGCATGGGAAAAGCAACACCTCCCCTGCCACCGCCACGCCGTATTTATGAGCATGCACATCTATCAAGGTACACAGCTTTAGGGTACAATTTGGTTAGCGTCATGTATAGCTGGGAGTTCCCCAAAATGGCAAACCCAAGCGATGGTGTCCTGCAAAGGAATTTTCGTTTCAGAGCAAGTTTGCTTGGTTAAAGGATCAAATGTCAGCTCAAGGCTCAGAAGGCTTTCCATGCAAATCCAAGCAAAGTTTGCAAACGCATTTAGAAGAACACTTCTTTTTAAAACTGAGAGTTCAGTGTTTGTTTGGTGCTGGTGATGTACTGACATCCCTTGCTGTTGAAATCTTCAAGCTACACAGCAGATAAAAAGGCACCATGGCCCCTGCTGACCTGTTTCAGACTGTCCTGGAGTACCGCCCAGCTCCACGGCACGTTCAAACCTCGCTCTGCCCACAGGAAACCTGCCGGCGCAGCCTTCAGAGTGCAGATGCCTGCCCACTGGAAACTGGACTGAGGCCAGACTCGTGTCCGACAGGACCGACTGAGCGTCTCTCCACACGGTTGCCTTAGAGCTAGACCAGCGCCACGGCAAGGACCTACCCGGTTCTCATTTTCATTGCGAGTCACCTAGTTTTATATGTGTAAAACTCCTGCTTGATGCTTGCAGGAAGGACTCATCTGAACACTGATGCTTGGGCATCCCAAAGACGAATCATCCATCCATGCCTAGGACACCCCCTGCTCCTCAGAATGATAGTCATGTATTTCTTAACGGAATAATAAATTGTGTTTATGTTTCGTCCACTGCAGGAATTCTGCACTGAACAGTAAGACTGCCCGAGCAAATATAGACTTTACCCATATGCTTATTAGCTTGTCAGAGCCATCCTGAACCTTGTTCATTAATTCTGCTGTCTGGGACGCACTGAATATGCACTTGGGCTGCTTCCAAATCACAATTTCAGCTCACAAAGCAAGAGCTCAGCGCTGCAAACCATTACAGACCTTCCACACGGCAAGACTTTAACAGCCACAGATATCCTTTCAATTTAGGCAAGCAATACAAAGCATAAAGACAATAACCCGTCGCAGCCATTATGTAAGTGCAGAAGCACTGGGAATGGTTAGGGCGCTCTTAATGACTCTTTTATAAGTTTGGCTTACCAAAATGCCTGCTAATAACTACCTGCACAGTAAGAACTTGCAGTAAAGTTTCTAGCGCTGCTGCAGGGTTCTTAGCATAAACATATAAGAGCATTCAAGTCCCTCCAGGCAATTCAGTCAACAGATTAAAGGACCTGGTTTACCGTTTTTCTTGAACTGACTTTCCTTTAAGAAATCAAGCTACTTGGGTTTGTGACAAATACAGTTGCAGTTTCAGCTCATCGATTATGAGAGCCAGTTGTACATAAAGCAGCAAGATCTAAGGGAGCCTAACGTGACACTTCGTGCCTTTCATCCTCAAAGCCAAGATGTAGCTAGCCAGCGGACCTCTTGTTCCTGCAGTAAAGTAAAACTGTTCTTCCCACTTCCATTTTGACAAATCGTCCTTTCTAATTCAAAATCAGCTGTAAAAGAAACATGGCTTCTTCGTAAATCGTATAGGGGATTTCTACACGCGAGCCTCACCAGATCACTTGACAGCAGACAGAAAACAAAGGCCTGGGCTAATAACAAGCGCTCACTGAAGAGTCAAGTGGTGGACCTCATCGACGTGCTGAACTTAGCACAGAGGGTATCTACCGTTTTAGTGCGGATTTATCTCACGTTTGGGCTTTTGACACAGAGCTACAAGGAGCTGGGCACCAGAGGATCCCATCCAAACTAGCGGCAGCTGAAGCCAGATGGCGTAGGACCCTCGGCATACCCCAGCTCTGGACCCTCACTTAGCAAAGTAGGGTAGCTACATCTGGAAAAATAACAGTTGTAAAGACTGATTTCTGTTTCCAGTGCAACAAGTGAATGCTCAGCCCAGGCAGTGGCCTGTTTCAGTCCTTCCTCACAACACCTCACATCGCTCTAAATCAAGGTTTCCAGATGCTTTCATAAATATGAATCAGTTTAAACCACAAAGAACCCCAAGACAGATCTGGAAGACTTCACAACTGAAGAAAAACCCCTTTAATACATTCAAGACCAGTTAACAGTCATCTGTTGTTCTACCAGCACCGAGCTCTTCTCCTTCACCAGTGTTTCCCCTTTGCTGTATTTAGGGACACTGTCCAGGCACTGTCCCTCCTCGCCCCAGCCCGGGCTTTCCCAGGTTAAGCAAGCTCCGCTCTTTCAGCCTTGTCTTGGCAGACGGCTCTTCCTTCCCCGGAGCATTTCACCAGCCCTGTTAGGCATCTAGATATTTTGCCTGCATCCTTCTTAAACACAGATGACCAGAACTGTAAATACTATTCCCAAAGAGACCTTACCAGAGATTTGTGAAACAGCATGAAATATTTATTACAGTGTCACAGAGGTCTTGCAGTAATCCATAACATCTCCCCCTTTTTCCCACGGCTACCTCCCACCAGTGGCTCATTGCGATCTTGCATTTAGCCGATCTAAATAAACGAGGTAGAGTAAATTCTTTGTCTAGAAAATCAGTTTTCTTGTCACAAAATAAATCAGGTTGGCCTGACACTCGTTCCTTTTGTTAATGCCAGTGGGTATTTTAGTCCATTTTTCACTGATGATGAACCAGGAACAGAGCTATTACGCAGAAGCCGTGTTTCTGCTTTTTCTGCTTCAGCTGACATAAGACTTTGCTGTCACTTCACACACAGGCAGTTCTGGGCACAAACTGTCACAGAAACATCACGGAAACCAAACTTCAGAGGGATTGTGTTTCAGAGCCTCCTAGCCTACTTTGCAAAAGTGCATTTCCAAGCCTGAGGCACAAAATCCCAGCACCAAGGAGCGGGGCTTGGCCAGCGGCAAGGGCTGCCAGCGACTTGCAGAGGGCCAGAAAAGCAGAGGGGTGCTTGGCCTTTTTCTGCTGTTAACGCAGAGATCTGGAAGATGCTTGCAGTGGATGTCAGGAGCTGAGGTGGCTTTGCAAGGTATTTCTTGCTACTCAAGGAGAAAGGCTGTAAGTTCTTGGTTTTCACTGTCCAGTGCCAGCAGACAGAAGAAAGGCCCCTTTAGCTGGTCCTTCCCAGCCCCTGGTCCATATTGTTAGCCCGAGAAAGGGATCCACATGCCAGGAAGCCTGCAAGCAAGCCTTAGCCTTCAAAAATACAAATACACTTCAGCCTGTGAAAAAGAGACGGCAGCAGGATGGCGGAATTTGAGTTCCAGCCATCGCGCATGCTGGGCCCATTGAGAGAACAACAGAGCCTAAAATTAAAAGATCCAGTTTAATTTATTTTGCAAGACATCTTGCTGCATCTGTGGAGCCGTCTGACTCTTTCAGGGCAAGGTTACAGAGACAGAACCTGACATCTGCAGCAGCAAGAGATGATGAACTAGAGAAAGGTCAGGATAAAATATTATTTTCTGAGAAAATTCAACATAGGAGCTCTTCACTCCAGAAAGTTCAAGTCTCTTGGTTTCAAATCTGTGTCTTAGCACTGTGGTCAGACATACTCAGCCAAAGATCTTGAAAGGGACTTATCTCCTGCAATTTTAGATGTCTACCACATAGCATCTGAGACAGTCATCTGGACTCCTTTATAATCAGTGAAGAGAAAGAGACACATCTGGAGTGTGATTCATCTCAGCTATTTCAGTTGCCTACCTTCGAGTGAGGTGAATCATGCCCTAGAAATTACTATTTCTCTGTATTTAATTGGGTGATGCAGAAGCTTACGTTTCCAACATCATATGTTCATCCTATCTACCATTTGACCATCACTAGAAAGGGGTAACAACTGGATTTAACATTAATAATCACAGTAGGAATAGTCAAGTGAAATCACACTCCCCCAGACACAGCATTTTCTCAGTATACGAAGGCTATTGTAAATAAAATTAGGTTCTCCATGCCCATTAGAAGAATTCACAAAATCTCAGCCTTATAAATTTACAATAATGAGGACTTAGATATTTGGGAAAAGTGTCCTACTCGTGAGAAGAGGGATGCAGCAAGAAGAAATGCAATAGTTGATAATGTACATTTGGTTTTGACATATCCTGCATACTGCTGGTCCTTGAGGTGGAAGTCCGAGTTCCCATTAAAATCAATTATTCTTGTCAGTTCATTCTTCAAACTAAAGAGCCCAAAGAGAAAAGTTCCTGGATGTTTTTACCATGTAACATCAGTGCAGGAGAAATGCCCAAGAGCATTTCTTAACGACAGACCTGAGAATAATTTTTACTGTTTTACGAGAGACATCAGAGCACTGCCAACCACCTTCTGTCCGGGGTGAACGAAAAAAAAAAAACTTTCTCAGTGTGCAGAAGACCTGATTAACCCCCAAGGATGTTGGGCACGGTCTAGGCACCGGACTCACTGTTGATCTTGGGTCCTTCTTCACCTCCTAGCAAACACCTGGTCATGGCCAAAGATAAGTACCAGGCTAGACAGACGAGGGGCCACAAAAAACCATGCCGCACAAAAAAATTTACTTAATGAGAAAAAGAAAAAGGGAATAAAGACAATGCGCTCTCTAATTATATGCACAGCTGACACGTTTCTGGAACACACACTAAGAACAAGAGCATGGGGTATTACCACTGTATCACCAGGGTCACGTCAGCCTTTCCAGGGATTTTCACGTCAGGGTTCCAAAGCGCTCTGTAAGCCTCCAATAATTCAGTCACAACCCCTCACTCTAAAGACACTTATTTAAGAAACTCCTAACCCCCATGTACAACAGGTGAACACTTTCACAAGAGCAAGTAAAGTCAGTGGAAAGGAATTAAATCATTCCTACTTAAGGTCCATGTGGATTTTCCTTTCTCTTCTAGCCTGGTGCTATTTCCAGGATGGAACGTGGCCACTGGAAATAGTGAATTACATTAGAGGTGCTGCCAAAATAAAACGACAACAACAACAAACAGTAAAAAAGGGTTTCAGAGGACTCTGCAAGTCACGACCACCGGGATGCAGTGCCATCAGCCTGCGCCAGCTGAGAGCTCCCGACCCTGGCACAGCACAGCATGCCACGGCAGAGATGCTGAAGGCTGTACCGCACGCAGCAAACACGCCATGGTCCATCATTGCAAAACCTCTGCTGAGCTCACCTAGCTGTGATCGTCCTCACTAGTGTGGGGAAAGCTCAGAAACACCCATCCGGAGAATGATCCCAACTGTCTCCTGCTTCCCTCGCGCTTTCCAAAGGTCTCAGCCAAAGGGGAGGGATTGTCACTAACGCCATGGGGGCAGCTTCCAAGGAATAAGAGAGGAGCTTGAAAGTGGTAGTTCGACTCTGGAATTTACAATTTATTTTTTTTTTCCTGGCTTTGCGGAACTGCTATCAAGACAAAATAACTCTCCCTGCCAAAGTAAGCAGGAAAACAAAACCAGAAGGAATAACAGAACACCACCCTGTTACATGACAGGGTGGAATCACTCTGCCTAACCCCATTACTAGAGCAAGCCTGGAGCAAACCCGTGTGACCCAAAGGAGAGGAGGGGAAGGGAATGTCGTGTAACACCCTCCTGCAGCAGCCGGTCCCCCACACCTTTCACTCCCTATCTCACGGTCTGTATCTATAGCACATCCTGATCAAAAAAGCCCAGGATCTCCGCTTAGGATGTTTTTCTGAAGTACATTTCAGAAAGTGACCTCTAAACCAAGGTTTACAACTTCTTCCAGGCTACTGCAGGGTTTAAATCTGCCAGCCATGAACCGGCTGTGTCGCTGCAAAGGGACTTTGCTCCAGGTCTCCAGGATGGGGAAGCTTGGAAGAAGAGTTTGGGGAATGGGTGAGCCTCTGCCTCTGATCCATCTGGTGCATTTGCCCTGACTTCACTCACTTCCAAAGCCACAACGCACAGTTGGACGCCAACATCTGCTCCTTCTCAGCAGCTGCCCGCAGTGAGGCAGCCGAGTATGAAACATGTTTTAGTAAAATCAGCCACTATTGCAAAATTCTGCTAAGCATTCCCAACTAATCAACACTTACTGACTTCTTATGGGCCAACTTGAAAAAGAAATCAGGGACTTACTGGTCCCTGGAGACTGACATGGGTACAAAATAGCAGAAATCTTTTTGAGAGGAGATTCGGTTTGAGGCTAGGCCACACGTATCACTATTACCTCTTCCAGTGATAATCATTGTTAGCTCAGGAGATTCTGCATTGAGTTTCCAGCACAGAGTTTCTCACTCATCCAAAATTCACTTAATGAAGAGCCACCCTCTCAATAAACGCCAAAGAAATCTACCGTAGATCACCATCTCCTTAGAATATTCTTAGTACCTATGAAGTTTCTAGGACCATGGCCTCTGGATAATATGAATCAGGCGGGGATGTATGTCTCCATTAGATCTTTTATTAATGTATCAATAGAGTTATAATAGTGTAAAAAACAAAAAAAACCCCAACCCTCTGAGTAGTTCCCTTTCAAATCAGCATTACATAAACTCTGCACTCCTCCACAGAGCGGGACGGCAGGAATAGGGAGCAAGCTCTGAAGGGGAGCTGGAGAAACGTGGTGAGACTATGCCATTTCTTCAAATTGTTTTGTACAGACATGCCCTTTATTCAGACAACATAAAAGCACTGCAAAACAACAACAGCATTTCCCATTGTATTCAACAGGCCCTTCCATAACAGCAGCAGCCAAAACATCTTCAAACAAGAATATACAGAGAGCTGGCATTCAGAGTAAGGAAATCAATGCTCAAAGTAACCCCAGCAGAACAGGGGGGACAAACGATCTGCAAACCTCCAGCCAAATGAGAACACCACTTTGCTTCCCGTGTTCCCAGAAGAAAGGCACCTCACGCTGCTTTACCCTCTGGTGTTTTAATTGCATTGCTCCCTCACGAGCAGTAACGCTTACACCACAGATTGATAGGGCTGTTAATCACAGGGCCATTTATTGCAATAGCAATGCCGTCATCTTAAAGATTTCCCAAGAAGGGCATTCATAGCTCTGCTGAGATCCGCTCGTACGTCTCCCCCACGGAGGGGGAGACCACATCTCCGGTATGAGGAGACGCACGGGAACGGTTTGATGGGGTGCTCACCTGAGCCGCGCAGATAACAGAAGCTGCAGCCCATGTCTCGGTCCAACGTTTTGCTGCTTTTCACAACTAGGACAGGTTTGATCAGTTGGCGGAGCAGACAAAGAGGAAGCATACAAGAAAACGTCACCCCACCCCACCATGTTGTACTTTTGCTCTTGTATAATCTCCAATAGTCCCTTTGATTGTGTATTTATTTTTAAACCTCTTGTCAGAAATTATACAAACTGAATAATGCCAAATCATAGTGAATTCGCTGCACGGCTCATTCACAAAACAAATGGGAGGGCATTTCCACTTGATTTGCTTATTCTCTGAAGAGGTGCAATCACACAAAGGTTAAGCACGAGGCAAAGAATTTCCCTTTCTGCTTTCAAGCCCTTTGATGAATTTGCCTAATGGCTGGATTTCAGCTGAAAGAGGCTGATTGGAGTGAGAGAGCCTCTGATATCCCCATATTCTGGAAAGACTGTCATACTTGGTTGGAAGCTTTTCATATATATATATATGTGGTTTTTTTTAAAAGGTAAAGAATCAGTACAGACTTAAAGGTTCATTAGGACTGGGTTATTACATTTTTCACTGATTTAAACTTTCTTGAAAAGATATCACCTGGCACACATGAAATCCCCTGGCCTCATATAGGGTACAGCAGTAGACTCCAGGGTATGGTATTGATCTTATTCACCACCTTATGATGGTTATTGTCCGTGTCATTCCTATTAGTAACGATAGCTGCAGCACAGAGCTGCGTATGGTAACTGGAGAGCTGAGAGTGCCTGTAAAAGCGAGGCAGCAATGAGGAAAAGGACTAGTAACCAGACAGAGTTACCCCAATAAAGCACTGCCCATGCGGGTTTTAATTGGCTCTGGAGCACTGGTGAGCCCTCCGCTTTGATGGTGCATATGTCACCGTAATTGCTTTCCAATCCTTTTTGCGTACCGCACACATTAAGCCTCCCCTTGCCCGATGACATATCTTTCATGTACAGTAATTACAAATAACCACTAACCATAATCTTTTAACTCAGATAAATTATGAGATCGGTTCTGGGACTCAAAGTTTAAACTGCTCCGGGGAAAACAGCACCTTTTGTCAAACAGAGCCAGAGCAGCTCACAGCGCCTGACTGACTCAGGGCCAACACAGGCTGTCAGCATGAATCCCTCATTTCAGCACACGGAAAACAAACCTTGAAATACTCCTTCAAGGTCTGAACCTAAAATACCTGTGCAAATCCCAGCCTTCTGCCCACAGAAGGGACTCCTCACATTCCTAAACGAAGGCCGTAACTGCCTCGAAGTCCTGGAGTTGTACTGGACATCTGTCCTGTGACCAGAGGGCCAAAGCTGTGCTTTGATTTATGCCCAGTTTAATCTTGCTGGGCTGAGACCACGATACGCAGTAATGAGGGGGGGAAGCAGTCAGGATTACCAAGCAATGTTTCCAGCATTAATAAAGCATCAGCCCAGCTCGCTGCGGCAGCGAACATTGTGCCAGATTACATCGAAGCATTGTGTACAGACCACTGCCGGACTCAGGAAAAGATTGATACAGTTATCTCTCAATTACCCAAGGTGCAGAATAACACAGATAAGCAAAACGGATATTACAAAATATATATAAATTAGGCTCTAGGAATGTACAGTGAGGGGCAAGAGGCTGCTGTGGAGCACCGAGCCCTGAGCTAAGGGACGCAGCGAGGAGGTACAGCACAGAGCGCTCAGCTGCACAGACATATCCTGAGCATCCCTATGCCCGTGGGGCAGCTAATCTTCAACCTTGACACCCATTCACGGATAACCAAGACTTGACTAGAAATGCCAGGAATGCCAGACCTAGGCTCATTTTACCCAGGAAGCCTGTCCTTACTGTAACTGGAAAGCAGAAGACTTCTCTCGCATGGAGCAGACTGGCTAACTGTAGGGAAACTGAGTTCACCTGAGCACCTGAACAGTTTTTGCAGGGAGGGAAGATAATTGTAACTGCTCTGAGGAAGGCAAGAGCACTTGATGGTTTAGAGATTATTTATTTTAAAAAGTACATCATCTGTTACTCTGGGACATAGGAGTTTCCAAAGCAAAAAGGAATTAAGGACCAAATTACACAAATTACTCCGAGTGGATTGTGTTATTCAACACACCACAGCTACTCACAAAGGCAACACACAGATCTGCTCATCCCAGACGAGGGGTCTCTACCTTGAAGCTGCAGGAGAACGGCCATCAGCCACCACGAAGCTGGTGCTGCACAGCTAAGCTGTCCCAGCTCTGCTTGGCAGGGGACAGGGCACAGACACAGCTGCACATGCACGTACACCAGGGACTTCGACTGTAGCAACTTCACTTATCTAGCATCAGGCATTCACAGTCAAAGGAATAAAGTGACAGGACCAGAACTAATGAAAGTGTAAGCAGATACTTTGTCCTATAAAAGCTGACACAGTTGGCCAGGGTCTAAAATCATGAAAGGAAATTAATTCAAATGTAGGGCTGTTAATACAAAACAGAAACATTTTTCCTGGATGGCCAAGTACAAGGAACAAGCAGCAAGAGCCCCTTTGCGGTACCAATCACTGCAATGTGTTTTAAAATACCTTTTAAAAATGAAGCAGATGCCTGGATTATGTTACGTTAGACCATAATGTATTAAAACACATCTTCAGTAGTAGACTTAATAATGTGTAATTCCCATACATTGGTAGTGTAATATGATGTCAAAATAACATTTAAAAAAAAAAAAAAAAGAGAGAGAGATTTTTAATAAATGATGAGATCTTGGAACTTAAAAAGTAGTGGCAAATCAGTGCCCAGGCTGGGTTAAAGTCCAGATAAATGTATTACACTGATCACACTCACTGCTCAGGCTCCTTATTTGCTGTTCTGATTTCTTAGTGTGCATCACTGAAGCTCACATCTAACACAGCCAAGGAGCAGCTTGTTGGCAGATGAGCACAAAGAGGGGAATGCCATCTACGAATGGTTTTGCAGACCTGAGCTTACAGAAAAGTTTAATTAAATGCAAGCTGAAAGCAAGCAATGGTTGGAGAAACGACACACGACACCCAGAACCCACTCCTGGCTTCGGGTGCTTTTGCAGGGGCAGCGACAGCCCCGGCTCAGCCAGCTGGTGCCAGCCAAGGCGGTGGAAAGCAGAACCTGTCCAGCTGCTCTTGGGCAAACCACGAGCCATCCAGTGAAACCCCCATGGCTTCCGTCTCAGGCAGCAAGAGGAAAAACCAGGATGAGCACCCAAAGTAAGAAATGGCCAGATAAAACCTCTGGCCCCGAAATGATTATCTTCAAGAGAATTATTCCACCAAAAACGCAAGTCTTCCTCACGTCTTGCAGTATGACAGCACCTGGACCAAAGAGCAGCGAGAGGCATCCTGAGCTCAAAGTAAACACCCAGGCAACCAGGCGCTGCTAGCCAGCACCCCACGCGTGCAATCAATAACACAACACAACAAACGCAGCAAGACAGAGCTCGAATCGTTATAGCAACCACATCTTGCATTTACATCTCACCTTTCATCCGTGTCAACTCCTGAGAGGGCAAACAGGCAGGACTTAAATGTAAGCGATGTAAAGCAACTTCTCCCCTTGAGACGCTTGTTGAGCCAAACCCTGAGGTGTCCTCCCGCTCTCCAAGCCCGGAGCTCCCAGCCTGGAGTCCGCACGGCACCCTGGTCTTGCCTTCACAGGCCGAGAATCTCCTGCTCTCCGCACTGCATCGCTCTCAGATTTTGAAAGCATTTGACATACTTGGTGCCAGCCCTGCCGTGACCACTGCTGTTGGGAAGGTAGCACACGGGGCGATGGAAGGAAGAGTGTCGCAGCGGGGTGCGTATCACAGCACCCGCCTTTGCTCCCTTGGTTTCAGCTGAGAGATACCAGGTATCTGGCCTGATATGCTTATTCCCATCTAATTGACTTTGCATTACCCTAGTTTTTTCTTACTAAAAGCTCAACAGACAATCCTGGATGTAAAAGGCTGTCTCATCAGTAAGGTAATAAATTGATGCTAGTTAAACATGCATAACTCTCTTGCTGATTGTCATCAGACCCTGTAAGCCTATTACACGGATTGGCCAAACCGGTAAGGGGATATGCAGCCTTCCACCTCTAAGCTGCTTTTCTCAATTCTGGTTAGGAATGAACGCAAGTCACTGTCTGATGGCTTCTCAGATTTTAAGGAAAATTGCCACAGCCAAAATGTCCTCTTCAGCAGAGTAATTCAAAGCAGACACTTGCCACAACCCTCTCCCTCAACTGGTCTGCAGCATAGATCTCCACTTCTCAGCCTCTAATTAACACAGAGTGGAAAGCCCCGAATATCGGGTCTTGTTTCAAGTCATCAACCCCTGTTCCACAACACGAGCTATCACCACAGCCTCCCGGCCTGCTCAGGGAGACAGCAGCTATCTCCGTGGCACAGCGAGAGCAGCCGCGAGCATCAGCGTGCTCCCGCGCTCCCTCACCGCCCAGCTCCCATCCCCGCAGCCGCCTTGCAGCCACGCCAGCCCTTCTGATTTTAGTTTGTGGAAAACGCTGCTGCCAAAGCAAGGCATGGAGAGCAAGGCATGATGTGCGGTGGGCTCCACCATGCCAAACGGGTGTCACCTCTCCGTTGTTGTATAACCGGCCCCTTCCCTTCTCTCCAGGTCACGCTGCACAAGACACGTGCAAGTCCCGTCCCTCTCTGTTCCACCTATCCTACCCATAAAAGGCCACATTTGCTGTTTAGGATATGAAATTATCACCTGGATGGTGTTGAAGAAAACGGTTACGTACCAAGATAATTCTATTCAAAGTCTAGAGGGCAAAGTTGTCACAGATGAAATATCATTGTCTATTATCTGTTGGCAAACGCAGTGCATAATGGCAGCCACTCAACTTAATGGCTTACATTCCAGCTCCTTCAAATGAGCCCATCACCGCTGTATGTAATCACAGTATATATTTAAAAGTATAATTTCCATCCAAAAAGACCATAGCTGGAGCTATATGACTCATACAGTTCCCTGTGCATCAGAAAGCATGTCATGAAGACTGGGAATTTGTGAGCCAGTTACCATCTGTGTACGAATTAGGCCGTGGACATGATTCTTCAAACGGGTCGATGGCAAACTCCCTCTGACATAAATGGCAGCTCTGAGGCTGCGGAGTCCCGACAGCCAGGCCCTTTGCCTCTGCACCCCAGAGAACAGAGACGTTCTCTGAAGCTGTGTGTGAAATAAAGGGACACAAATATTAAAGAGAAATGCAATGGAATTAAAAGGCATCTCTCCCTATATACCTATTCCAGCACTTCATAGCTGAATAGTTAGTTATAGCTGCAAACTCGGTTTCATTTCTGCCGTAACAAAATTATCTGCACGGTATAATTAGTGCGTTCATGTTAAAATGGGTCCAAATGCATGGAAAGAGGCATCCAAATGTGATTTGTTTTTCACGACAACGTGACGTTTTCCCTGGCTAATAGATCCGATTCATTAAGGAACAACAAGACTCAAGCAAACTATTTGCAGCAAGTGTTTGCTGATTTCAGCAGCCTTTCCTCGGTGAATTATCCATGAACGGTCTGGTTTTCACATTATTATTTTTTACCGGCTATGATTTGACAACCTTTTTTAGTCTAACTTGGCTATGCATTGCTTATAACCTCTCTGTTCCGCAACTACTGCTCAAAATAGTGATTATTCCTGATTTTCTTAACGGATCAATTATATCACCTGGCACTCTTCTGATCCCAGGCTGGATGACTATCACATTCACACACAATTTTCAAGATAGCTGGATTGAACATTCATGTGAGCAGATATTTGCACTAGGATTTGCAACACTATCTTAAGGCAAACATCTGAGTTGTCTGAAGGGGTTTTGAATGAATAATTTTCCGCATTATTCACCTACCTCTAGAAACAACGCTCCATCTGTTCATGGAACAGTTCCTATTTCTTACTTAGGTAAAATGAAGGTCACGCAAGTGAAAGAAATATTTGCACATGCCCAACACCCTACAACCATACGCATCCACACAAATGCATGCGTACCTGGTCAAGGTCATTAGCCAGTCAAAGAAGGAAATCCAGCTGTCAGGTTAAGGGGAGTGAGTAATAACCTAGTGCATCATCGCTGCGACAAGCACCCCAGGACACGGGCTGGAGTCAGAACATGTCCTTTGCAATTAATCATTAATCAGGACATGTTACGACAAAGAAGTCAAACGGCAACTCTAAAGGTGAACCAAAACATTACTTTTAAAACACCTATGCTCAAAAAAAAAAAATTAAGAAAGTCAACTCTCAAATCAGAAGGGAAAGGCAAATGGAGTGTATATAAAATCCTACCAGCCTCTGGGTGGAAAACATCCAGCTCATACTGGGACACGATTCACCCCAGAAGAACCGGCAGCAGTACAGCTCATGTGAGGCTAATCCCTGGCTCTGTGGGCTTTGCTCGTAGGGAAGATCTTTCCTTCGCTGGCCTGTCCCATTTTGTTGACCTACAGGGGACTGGAGGAAGCCCTGCTTGCTCCGTATGAAAATAACAGGGCACTGCTTGTGCCGGTCCTCCCTGGCTCCCCACACAGAGCTCCTGTTTGGGTTGGACCCTCTGTCCCCTGCGTGCTTGGGATAACCGTTAGGAATACAGCCATTTACAGCAGCCAGCTCACCCTCGACCCACGTGCTGAGCACTTACAGTCATGGTTAGGACCTGAAGGAGCATGTTAAATGCGAGTCCTGCTCTGGCTTCAGAGTTCAGAAAGGGTATGCAAGAGCACAGGAGGATCACAGACACCTAGGCTCATACTCTGATGAAAAGCAAACAACTCAGTGCAGATCTTCAGAGCAATCAAACTTTTCTTATTTCCCCGTAATACTATTCTGCCTAATTCTGCAGTGAGCACAGCCAGCCTCATTTGTACTGTAAGGCTCTGTCCTTACTCAAGTGAATAGTGACACCAAAGTCAACGGGAACATCTGCAGCTCTACGTTCAACAAATACATCAGGGTCTTACTTCAAGGAATATATAACCCTAGCATCTGATGTCTCAGCCAATTTCAATGCTGCTTTCAATTTTTAGAGGAAAATTTTTACAGCAAAACTAGTGTAAAATATGAATGACAGGGCAAGGAGGTTGCTACACACAGGTACGGACAGATTTCAGGGTGCACGATGACAGCCCAACTTGGATTTGGATTGAAACTTGCCCAAATGCAGCTGTGGTTGGGCTTGTTAGAGTCCAATGAACTCTCATTCAAGGATCTGCTCAGGCTCAGCTTCAACTATGCTATTTATTATTTGCCTGGTATCAATCTACACAATTATATCCAGTGTATAATTATTATTGATTTCAGAAACAGGTTTTCCTGACTCGGAATGCCTAAAGGATAGTTACTTCTAGAATAGAAAATTTCAGAAAAGAGACCATATAATGACGGTGGGAGATTCTGACCTAATGGAAAATCTTACAAATATTCTCAAGGCTTTAAAAAAAATACTATGGCAAGCCCTGTCCACACTATCTAATCTAGCATCATTAAGAATTGATACCGTTTGTTGAAAGCATCGAAAATGTTCTCTTTGGGAAAGTACTTGGTGAGTACTCTCTTGAAGACATCTGGCAAGGAATTTTTACTACTGGCCTAGATATATACTCCACCCAGAAGAATTAAGTGGCTCTGAGGAGCTTTTAGTCTAAGTAAATCCTCGTTTACACAAGCCCTATGAAAATGGATTTGAGCTCCGACTGCCTGATTTGTTTTTGCTTTATGGTCCACTCTGAGAAAAAGAAACAGGAAAAATGTAATGTGATCTGTCTCTCACTGGTTTCCATTGCTACTGCATACCTCACATCTCATTGCTTTTCCCTCCTATAGCACTGGCATGAAGATAATAAATTATCCTACTCTCACAAATTTTCACATTATTTTTTTATGGCCAGTGTTGCTCAAGATGGCAGCTGCCTTCATTCAAAACGGCATAGCTGGAACAGCCAGCAAGTGTATCCAAAGGGAAGAAATATGGAAAAGAGCTGACGCGGCAGAGAAATTTGACCACGGTGGCAATACACAGGGCCAAAGGGTGTAATGTGCAACAGGGCAAGTGGTACAGCGGTCAAATACAATGAGGGTGCTGGATGGTTTCACAGCTCAAGTCCTGGCTTTTTTCAGACCTAACACTCGATAGAAGAGGCTGTCCGAAGTCTGCTATTGCCTCATAGGAGAGCGTGTCATTTCTACAGTGACATGATGGAAAAAAAGGTCATTTCCCCTCCA
Organism: Aramus guarauna; assembly: GCA_013400195.1. Taxonomy (NCBI): domain Eukaryota; kingdom Metazoa; phylum Chordata; class Aves; order Gruiformes; family Aramidae; genus Aramus; species Aramus guarauna. Next base: position 146,441 of record VXBL01000257.1, on the reverse strand, counting down.
GTTCAGTCGCAGTCTTTGATAACCTGGATCACAGACTGAGTTTGCTGTCACAGAGACTTAGGGATCCTGCAATGGAGAGCAAAGCAAGAAGAAACAAGTGAAAGAAACTAGAAACAGGACCCAACATTTGTTGCCGTCTGATACTTTTACAACTTTGTTATGATGTGGAAGAGGTCATAATATTCACTAACATTCCCTGATGATGTCAAACAGGAAAACCTTGTGAATATGTCTGAGAACCAAGAAACAAAGCTAATAGACAGGAGGCAAACTCCTTCCAAACCCATATTCAATGGGAGAGACGCTCACAGGACAAGGAAGCACGGGAGCTGCAGTGGCAGGAAAGCAGAGAAGAGTTTGGAATGCACTGAAATGAGAGCAGGATCTGTAAGAAGCTGTAACAGTCCCTCCTCCCATGGCTTGTTCTGCACGAAGCAACTCATTTCAGACAGATATTGACAGCGTGGGAGGGATTCGGAGAAAAGCAACAAATTTTATCAGAGGTTCTGGAAGGATTAATACCCAGAAAGAGATTAAACCTGTTAAAAGCTCGGCTAAACTACCATTTCAGAGACTGTGCTAACACAGTTTCAATAGCTCCAGGAGAGGTATTATTTACGTGTAATGGGGAGAGCTAGGAGTCTGAAAGGGAGAAAGGTTCCATTTTAACTATTTAAAATCTAAAATCCAACAAAGGATTTAAAACAAAGGACCTACAAGGTAAAGAAGCCTTTGAACAAAAAAGAGACAACTTCACCCAAGAGAAGGCAGCAGCCCAAGAGCTGCAGCGGGGCAGGACAGGCGGGAGGGCAGCGCAGGAGGCCAGGCACAAGCCCAGCAGTGCCGGTGTGCAGCAGCAGCCAAAGAGCCTGGCAGGACAGGAGAAAGCCTCTTTGCTGCTGCCTCTACAGCAGGTAGGAGACCCGAACCCCTCCAAAACGTGACGAACTTTGGGTGTGGATGTCGGACTATCTGGAAAAAGGCCAGATTCGCAGGAGGAGACTGTGGACGTAGCCCGATGGTGCCAGCAGCTATGCCCATGTGAGAGCTATTGCGCGATGGGCTGAGCAGATTAACGGGCTCTTCTATGACTTTGCGGTCCAAGGATAGACCACTGACGGTCTCCTTCGTGATGTAAGGCAAGGACCAAAAGAGGCCCTGATGTTTACAGGAGGTCCTACGATGGCCTAAATAATACCCTGATGTACCCGGTACCATCTCTCTTGCACCGGTGCTGTCATTAACCGGGCTGTGGCACTAAGAGGATAGTGTTATTACAGCACAACAGCAGTGCTGTCAGAGCAGTAATATTTGTTCACGTTTCAAAGAAGAAAACACTCTCAGAGTGCCTGGCTCGCCAGATCCACTCTCAAACACATTTGATTTTGGAGAACCCAAATATTCTTCTTTTGTAAACTGCAGCACAGGGAGCAAGGCAGGGGGTCTCACTCCTCCCATCCCAGCACACGCCACTGACTCCCCAGGGCAAGGTCACCATCCTGGGGACCCACACCGACCCCACGGCAGCCCCAGCCTCCTCGCTGGAAGTAACATGGTGCTGCTGAAACCTCGAAGCCATTTGCCACAGTAACTCCCTCGAATTCTTCCACCTTGCTGTGCTGAAGGGCCTGTGGCTTTTTGGGTGTGCAGCCTCATCCCTTCCACCCTTATGAGAACTTCCTTGTCCTAAAAGGTATGTAAATACTCAGACACATTCTCTTTCTCTCCTTAAAAAGGCAAAAATAATCCCATCTCTGTTATTATTTACAGTCCTTGGAAATGCAGCTCCTCAAGCAACTTTTAACAACTCAAGTCAGCAGCCAGTTAAGTCCAGAGGAGATTTGTGAAGGTTTAGAAGCGGGTCATTTCAGTGCCCAAAACAGCCTTAATTAAATAAGAATATATATAATACTACAAAATATCTCAATAAATGTGTCTGCGCTATCACTAGTGGCAACTTACAGTGGTGTTTACATCGTATCAAGCCCCCCAAGCCCTTCCTCCGTGTGCCGCTCGGCATTAGAGGGGAAACTGTGAATAGTCCTTGCACTTCAATGGAGCTAAGGGAATTAGAACAGAGATCGCGTGCAGGAATCAGGGTTTGGCATGTTTGTTTCCAGACAGCAGTAGCTATTCGGGGGAAAGGAAGGTGTTCTTTGATGTAACATGCCTGTTTCACAGGAGCAATCATGTAAAGAGAAAACAAATGAGGTTGCTTTTCTGTGAGCTTTGGACACTGGGAACACGTTTTCAAGAAGCTCACGTGTTCATGCAAAGCCGTTGGCACAGCTGAGCACAGGCTGGAGGGACCTGTGGGTTCCAAAGATAGACCTGTACACGTTGTCATCTGTGCACGTCTGTAAGGACGGCTTTCCCGGGGAGCACAGATTTGTCACCGAGAAAGGCACAACTCTGGAGCGCCCAGGCGCTGCCAGAGATCAAGAGAGGCTGAAACCTCATGACAGAATCTTTTCCAATCTTTCACCCTGTCTGCCCTTCTGCAAAGCGAGGGGAAAGGCAAATGCCTCGGGGCTGCTCGGGATGGCAGGATCCCACGGCGCCCCGGCCGCTGTCCCTGCTCAGTCCCCTGCTCTGCCAGCCCAGGCTGTGCCCCACAGCAGCCAAAGCTGCAATTTCCCCTTAACCTGCACCCGCCGATAACCCCAGCAGCTGAGAGACACCCCAAGTGCTCCTGCCGGTAGCCCCGGATGCACTGGCCCCGGCAAGACAACTACTTTGTCCTAAAGCCGTGGGTGGGAAAAAACCTTGTTCTTCAGCCGTAAATGGTTTAAAAACCCCAAGTGGCAGCAGTCAGAGACCCCAGGACCTCTGGTGATGAAGGCAGCAGAGCGTTTGGATGGGGCTGGGCAGAGCACAAGCCCTGCGGTACCACCCAGCAGACGACCCCTCCAGACCTCGCACCCGCCTCCATCCCCAGGCTGTTCCCGAGCGGCCAGGGAGACCAAGAGCAGCAAGACTGTGCAACCTTCCAGCTCTGCTCCCTTCTCCACCAGCACAGCCACACAGCAGCTTTTAACCGCTCCCCTAGCCCTGCAGGACCCCAGGAAATGCAATCCAGCAAACTCAAGACCCTGCCAGTTTGCCGGTTCTGGCCAGGGGTACAGCAGATTCACAGGGCACTTGCTGGCAGTTTTGCAAAGAGCAGGTTAGCAGCGTGGTGCCCTCACTTCTGAAAGAGAAATCTCATTAAACAGCAGCTAAAATACACTCATTATTTTCCTAACACTACTTTTCCGTGTAAGTAATTGCTGCAGTCACAACAGGATGGGAGGTAGTCGCAAGATCGCTAGTAGGATGACAAGTCTATACCAAATTCCCTGTTAGGTTGTGGTCCATGCAACACAGAAGTTGGTGAGCCACAGCTCTATCTAATTAAAACTGCAGGAGGGGAGGACTCAGGAAGGCTGAGTACAATTATCCAAGTAAGAATTTAGCCAGGACACTGTGACTTAACCCATTGCCTTGTGCACAAAGTGCTAAAGGAGTTTAATTGCCACCACTGATGGGAATCTACATTTGTGACTCATCTCCAACATCCATCAGAAAGTTGCTGTTTTTCTCACTCCCAATTTACTTTTGCTAATGCGCTTCCAAGGCCACCGCTTCAGTGCTCAGGACCACGCTGTGAGGTTGCATTTGATTCTCTTTCAAATTTCAAAACAACAGGCTCAGTCTCTGGTTTTCATTCGGGCCAGACTCTTAACAGCTACTGCCGATTTCCCACGTGCGCTGCTGGGGGAAGCAGAGCAAGAAAGAGCAGAGTGGGTTGAAATTTGGGAGGAGTCATAAGGAATTGGGGTTTTTTCCTGATATAAAATAATGTAGTTTTAAAATGTGAATTTTCTGATTCTTTCATGCATTTAACTTCTTAAATTCACTTAGCTTTTATTTAATCTTTTAAACACCCAAAAATGAGTTGAAATGTCTTACAAAAAGAAAAAAAAAGGCATAACCATTTGAGTTATGCTCTTAGACATTTTTCAGGATAATTTTTTTCCCTCTGAAATGCAAACCTTTTCCAAATTGTTCAAAAGCTTTCAGTTTGAATGCTGCAAGGTCAGAATAACATCGATATATTTTTTCTTCTCCCCAGTTATTCTCCTTATAAGCAACGAGCCTGCTCACATCCCTGCTATACACCTTCAGAGTGTCTATTCAGAACTCTTCTTACCATAACAGTCTTGTCAAATTAATTCATCACTAAGGACAGATTTTTTTCCTTCACTACTGTGTGTTAATTAGCAAAAGGGTTGCCATGGAAACCCAGCAACACGAGTTAACACCACATAATTTACTATGTTGGTAAAATGTGGACTAGAGCCCTCCGACAGGTGCAACAACAGGCACCAGTGCCTGGGGTACCTGTTGAAGCCAGGTTTGCTCCTTCGATGGAGTCTTTGACGTCTCTTTACTCAATGCAAGTTGGAAAAACTTCTAAAGACCTGGACATTTGGACTAGTTGTTCTGTGTACGAGTCTGAGGGCAGGCTCCCATTTTCCTGGTGTTTTAGCAAATGCAATTTTAGGACACTGGTAGGAACCAAAGCGAAGCAAAAGAGGTCAAGCTGAGCACGTATGAAAAAAAGTTCAGACCCAGGAACTACTTTTCAATAATTATCAATAAGCTGCGGCCAGTAACTGCTCACAACGGCCGTGTGAGCTGTGGGGTGCCGAGGCTGTGCTGGGGGGGTCCCAAACATCCCCTCCAGCTGCCATGACTATACCCGGAGGGATCTCTGCTCTCGAGCCTCCATCCTTCTGGGTTTTTACCCCGTGACACCCGAAGGGAGGCTGCTCTTCAGAGCATTCGTAGAGACCAGCAACGCTCCTGCTCAGTTGCTGCTTTGCCAGGCTAGACAAGGCACTCTGTGGCTTCCCCTGCACAGACAGATCCTCCATTCCCCCGACTGTCCTTGTCCCTGATCCAGTTCAAATTAATTTTTGTTGAATACTGGCAATCAAACAGTCTACTCTAGTCCAAGTGAGGTTGCACCACTGTCTGGTACAGCGGCATTAATCTCTACTGGAAATTCATCTTCTAATACATCCTTGGATCATACCTTGCTTTTTTATGGCCATATCACACTGTCGGCTCACCGTCCGTCTTTGATCACCCTGATACAGCTCAAGCTTCTTCCTGCATGCACAATGGAAGGCTGCAGCAGGCACTGCTCTCCCTGTGAGCCACATACTGCTCTCTGCTGTTGTGTGCTGCTAGTAACCTCAAATCTGCTGTCTGGTTATTTGGTTACCCTGGTAATATTCCATATCCTTCCCTGCTAATATAAGAAGCAGAAAAATTCAAGGCTTAAACCACCTCTTTAAATAGCCAGTTTTCACTATCTGGGTAAAATTAGACCTGCATCTCAGCACCAGACTAATGAAGGTATTTCAGAAGCAGAACAAAATCACAGCTTCCCTCAGCAAACAAAACCTGAAATAAAAGCAGGGATTTGTCCACCCCTTGCTGAGCCAGCTCCTGAAGACTGTGAGACCAGGCGCTTACCAGCAGGTCACCTCAGCGTGTCAAACCAAGGCAAATCCCCCCTCCCACACTCAACTGGAAGAGAAACAAAGTCGGCTATTCCAACCTCTAAAATACCAGAGACCAGGCAGAGCCCAACTGCTCGGAGCCACCCTGCTGAATGCGCCGTGCTGAGGGCAGCCACCTTCCCGCTGCACGTACAAGTGTTTCACTAGGAAGGAAGGAGCCAGACGTGGCTTTTTTTAACCCTTTTCACCTTCTTTCGCTCCAGAGGGATGAACACGGCTCATGTCAAAGCTGCCTGAACAGGGAACCAGCCCTGAACTTGCTTCTACAGAAAGTCCTCTTGCTTCACACAGAAGCAGTAAGAGGTCTACCGGAGCGGTGGCTTGCCACTAGCGATGCACAACAATCCCACCTCAAAACACCTCCTCCTCCTCCAGGACAGGATTTGTTCCCGCACCAGCAGACTCTTTTCTACTCACACCTCAGCTTCAGCAGTTGCTACAGCTCAGGACATCTGTGCAACAAGTACTAACCCACAACATCTCTGTATTTTAAAAAAAAGAGAGAGACGTTCAGGTTCACAAGAGCAGGATATGTAAGAAAGTTCAGCCTCTCCATCAGTATCCACATTAAGAAAACTGAATTTGACAAAACCATTGAAGAAATTAAGCTGAAAAAGATACCTGCTGCCAAGTTTCTCCATCCATCCCCATCATTTCAGCAATCCACCCGCAGAATTTTTTTCTTATCTTGAATAAATAGTTATTTTTGCACCTAAGGAAAGATGGAAACATTTTCCATACTTTCAAACTTTTTCTGGCATCCCCATCAAGCTCAAATCCTGCCTCAAAATACTCTTCAAATAAAAGCTCCAGAAACATTCTTTCACAGCCTGATGTTTCTTCAGCGACTCACTTTCCTGTTAAATAATTCAAGGGCCCCATAAAGGCATAAACACAGTGATGAACAGAAATGATACATCAAGGTTGGTCTCCAAAACCCAGTGAGTGGACAACCTTCTTGTTGGAAGAAACAGTCAATGGGATGTCCCAGGCCCCAGTGCCAGAGCATGCTGGTCTACCTTAGGTCAGAAGAACACGAAGCTTTCATGTCGCATAGTCAAAGTGGAGAGAGCTTTCTTCCAACCAAGGGCACTGAGCTGATTTTATATTAAGGAAGGCTTAAGGTCAATACATCCCCATCAAGCTCAAATTGCTGTTTCCTGAATTAAAAGTTCGCAGTCCAGTTTCAAGTAGACAGGAATCCAGAAACCACCAGCAGAGTTGGGAAATCAATGTCAATATGCTAGATTTCCCAATATTTTTTTTGTTGTTGTTTATATGGGTGTGAATGAGATCAGGATTGGGTCTTCTTGTCCCAGGGTAGGATTGGGTTACCTACTCCTGCAATATTTCTGGTAAAGGGAAGAATATTAGGGGGAGACCAAGAATTAAGGGAAACGAAGAAGGTAGACAGGTCATCCACATTGGAGAAACGGTACGATTATACTTGGATAATTCCCAGACATTTCTGGGAGCATCCAAGCCAAATTTGATTCTCCCCTTACCAATAATAAAGGAATAAAAGCCACGTGCAGTATTCCACGGTGAAAAAAGTAACAATAAATAATAAACATGCACACACCCCAAGGTACACATACATGCACTACAGATCCTACACAGTCCCATGCAAACATATAGGTACACCCCCCCACACGTAGACACACACTTAGGCAATCGGCTGAATCCAGATGTTTCAGACTATATCATTTCCTTATACAAACTGGCGCTTATGGACTTTCTAATACCACCAAAACTAACCAGCCCTGGGAGACAAAGACCGTGCCTGGGGAGAGGGCACCAAAACACAGATGAAGGTACCACAGGGCAGCAAAACCAGCCATGTGCCCCAAGTAACTTCCCGTCAGCCCTCCTCAGCGCTGCCTTAACGATTGCTTCTGCTTCTGTGTCTGTTTTAGATTTATTGAGCGTGTCTATCAACCTCCAGGTGCCTGCGCCGCAAACCTCCTGGATAAGAGATGAAAAACCCTCCTGATCCTTCCTCCAGAATTTAATCCCTCTTTATTTTGGCCAGATTGGATGCTCTGCCAGTTTATTCTCCCCCTCAAAGCCCCCAGTCTCAGGCAGAGCGCAGACTTGATACCACCCAGGCTCGAAGCTGCAGATGAGCTGAGTGCCGACAGCCCTGCAGCTCAGACTCTCCTTATCTCCCCTCTCCGCTTAGTGCTCTTCCTACGAGTCTCTTCTCCAGCAGCTTTAATTTAAGCATTGCCTTGCACCAGAAGATGTGGTACTCTTATTGACAGAGCTTTATTGGGAAACGCAGATTTAGACTTATGCATGCAAATGATTCAAGCGTGCCGAAACTTGCTTCGGACATAGCTGGGAGTTTGCTCTGCGAGGCTGCTCTGAAAATGTCATTGAAGAGGATTTAAACTGGCTAACTCCACCAGCTCCTCACTCCCTAACGCTACCAAGGTCTGCGCAACGCTGCTTTCACCTTGACAAAAACACTCACAAAATAGTAACATCCATCCCAAAGATCCTACAGGCTCAAGGTGAATGCCCCAGCACTAAGCCATGAGGCCGCAGCACCGCGGCTGCATCTGGCCTCCCTGGGGCAGCTCAGAGCAGGGCTGCAAAGCATCACTCGACATCGCTTGTCTACGGTTTCCCTCCCCACAAACCCCCTAAATTTCTCTGGGGTGCCTAAAAGGTGATGCAGGGGTCCGTACACAGCTCACTAGGTCTCAGACACATGAACTGCTGCTGACCTTGCATTTGAAGCTTCTAAGCACATTACAGCATCTCATCCCAAATTCCTTGCTTCAACCAGGACAGAAACCCCTTTTCTCTAACAGCATGGCTTTTTAATAGAAATTAAACTCAACACAACATAAGCTCCCCCCCAACTTGCTCTTCTCATACTACAAATTCAGTACAGCAGGGCTTAGGAGCACATTCCTAAGAATGCTAAAGAAAAACGAAGAAGAAAAACTAAAGAAACTAAAGAAAAATGAAAATGAAACCTGGATTTCCCCAGCTGGACAAGAAGGCAAGCACCTGCTGTCCATGGGGAAAACTGCTCGGCACGTGCAATTCCTTCCACTGCAGCGCCTGAGGCAGTAACAGGAGTTTTTAAATTACTGTTATCTCAACCATCCTCTTTTTATTTGTGCCTTGTAGAAGGGAGATTTCTTTCTGTTATTTTTAAACTCTGCTGCTCGATACCTTAAAGATTACAACCCTTGCAAACAAGCTGGCAGACCTGTCAGCTCCCCGCCAGCTGGATGCTGCTCCCTGGGAAGGCCCAGGAGCTGAGCCTGGTCCTCCGGCGGCAGAGCTCACCGGCTCTGCCTGAAAAGGGGCCTTATTTCCTGCATCTCCACTTCCCAGCCTCAGTGCTGGAAATAAGACCAGACTGAGAGGGACCCAAGGGATATTTTGCAGAGAAAACCATGGGCAGCTGATACATCGGGGTAATTTTTGAACTAAAACCTGGAGGGACTTTTCTTCTTCTTTGCTTTTTGGAGTCCTGAATGAAATTCTCTTTCTTTCAGTGGTGTTTCTGGAAAATTAGCAACAGAACTTTGCTCTGAGCTTTTAAGCTTCTGTTGATTTCATTAATTTCCAAGCTTTGTTCTGTGTGCATACATGGACGCAAGTGCATGTGCCATGTTACTGAAAGACTGCAAGCAGGATGAAGGTACCAGGACAGTCATTACTCAAGTCATCATCCATTCACTATTTAAGAGCTTTACATAGAATATAACGAAGACCCCAAAGAAACGGTGCACACACCTCCAAAACCTCTCTGCCATCAAGACCAGACACCTCAGCTGCTTTTTTTCACTGTGTTAATGACACAGAAAGGCAATCATCTTTTTGCCGCAGCAACTGTAGATATTAGCCACAAGCCTGGCGAGTGGGGACTAGTGCAGCCTAGCAGGAGGATCAGCATATTAATGAACCCTGAGCAAACCAAGCTCAAACTCAGCTGGGGGAGAAGGAAGGACAAGGAGACAGTTGGGGTGGACAGTTGGCTTGGTTGCCTGCCAAAAATGTTAGTATTGCAGTGGCTCTGGCGAGTGACATGTCAGCCTGCGAGCGCACATCCACCATGAGAGAGGAACAGAAAGCATCTTGATGAGGGCTAACTGCAGTTTCGGATTCATCTTTCCCATTCTCCATCACCCACAAGAACTCACAGAGCGGTTTGCTACACTCTGATGGGAAAAGCAACCCTCCTGGCTGCTCAGTTCCCTTTACCCCCAAACAGCCCAGCCAGCAGATTTTGCTTGGTTGTTTAGGTTTTTTAAAAATGTAATTTAATCCCTGCTTTCAAACAAAGATAATCGTGCAGGAGCACAGTGCCCTGGGACAATCTGGGATTGTGCCACTGACTTCAGAGCATGCGGATAAATCCCAGGACCGGCGCAGATGAGTTAACCTATTGGTAAGGAAAGACACTGGAGTTTGCAACAGTGCCGGCATCCCCTCCCCTAGCCTGGCAGATCCTTTTTTCTTGGGAAAGCATTCCTGCCCTAAACAAACTTCAGTCCAAGCCACTTCTTTTGATGCCATCTTCCAAACACCTTGACACAAAGGATCGTGGATGTCAGGAGACGATGTTAACTTACGGGTAACGTGAGCGGTGCCACTGCATTTCCTACCTCTGCAGGCAGCCTCACGGTGTTACTACCACCACCCATCCAAGCAGCTGCAGCTTCAAGATAACCACATGCTAGACCCGAGGTGGAAATCACTCTCCCTTCTTACATATATCAAGATACCTCTTGAATTTCTTTGCTTTAAACATGCACCAGTCCTGAGTAATCATTACTAAAGGTTGAAGGCTGCCCACTCTCTGGCTTTGCAAGGGACCAGCCTGAAGGATGGAAGCTTTGGAGAAATAAAGTATTACAGTAATTAATTCTCAGTTCAGACTCAACATATCAGTAAGGCAATATTAAAAAGAGGGAGGTGCTATGTGACCCCTAAAGAAACTCACTGTTCTACACTGAATTATTCGTCAATTAGAGAAAGGTTAAAAGACTGGAAACTCCTGTAGCACACTATTCTCCAGCCGCTCCAAAAGCTGGCTTGAGCTTCTTGCAGGAGAAAGGCTGCCACATTCTTACTTCACCTTAGAAAATACTATGTATTAAAGAAATACAATAATATTTATTCTCGCTGCTCTTCAAAAGTGCCACTGACATACATATGTACAAGGACTGGTGCTTATCCTGCAAACACACGGAGCTTTAGCAGCAAAATTCACAAAACAGGGAAGAGTGCAGGGAAGGGAGTATGCCATTTGCAGATGCCATAGCACCAGCATCCTCTGCCTGGTGCAGCAAACTGGGCAAATGTAATTTAGAAACAAAGAGAAAAAGAGATGAAAGACGAACCTGACATCCCAGAGGAGGAAAAATCACAACGTGCAGCATTTCTTATCTTAAATTGGTTCTTCTGATTTTCAGGCATAGAGCATTCAAAACTCCAGCTATAGAAAAACTTCTCTGTTGCTGGACTGCAGGCTTGCAGCTGACGTGCTCTGGACTTGGGGCTTCACTTTAGGTCTGGTGCAAACACACTGCTGCCCCCGAGATGGCAGGTAACATCAGCTGGCAAATGACTGGCACATCTCCTCTTTATCCCCAGGGTTTTGTATTCCCTGGAACTCCCAAATAACACTATCTTTTGTTATAATGGCCAAAAATAACCTTGAAAACATGCAAAGACTGACAATTTCAGACCTCCTTCAAAATATTGTAGTTATGACATTTCACTTTTTTATTCCAGCCACAGACAAATGGTTCTGATAAAATACCTGTCACAAACTAGTTCCTTATGCCCAGACCACAACAATCTCTTTTTTAGCAACTAAAAGGTTCAGTTAAACCATTATGAACTTCACTCCAGCCAGACAAGAAATGGAAGAGCTGGAGCACCGAGGCAGCAGCTATTCTTGCTAAATTGGTCTCAATTTTTCAAGTATCCTGTTGAACATTATAGAGGTCATACCCCTACGCTGCTATGAAAACGTAAGAAGTCTCTAAAGCCCGTAGAGTTTAATAAGGAATGCTGTATTCCCAAATCGCCTCAAATGTTTTACAGAGTATTATGACTTTCAGTTTTATAGGTCCAAAACACTAACCAAATAAAAAGTCTATTTCTTCCAGATTTTCAAGCTTCAATTTTTTTGAAAGGCCAGAAGCAAAACCACAGTTCTGTGAACCAGGGAAGCCTCAGCCATTAGCTTTTATCAAAGAGCCAGCCGTCTTTCCCAGCTGTCAGGTTCTGGGCGTCCTACGTGCAGGAGTTCACTGCTTCCCATATTAACTTGGTGCCATTTACTTTTTTCTGCTTTCCTAGTGTTCTAAGCCCTCTGCATTCTTGAGATAAAACTTTTCCTGAAAAGCTAAAATAACCCATCACAGGGCCCTTCAGACTTAACCGCATCAGATGACAAACCTTAGCGTCACGCGTGAACACGCTGCCCACTTGCGCTTGTCTTTACATTTTCCATAAATCCCCTATGTGCGTGTGGGTTCACAGTTCCCACAAAGCACGCCCTGAATTGATCCAAGCAGTTCATCCTTTCCTTTTTCTCCCTCTTCCTGCCCTTACGGACACGCCATTCTTCGCCGACAGACTGAACTCCTGAAATAACGCACGTGACATACCGTAGCCGCAGCAGCCCAAGTTTGCACCACACCAATTCACTGATAGATACAACAATCTCTTGGGCTCAAGGCAGTTCAGTCTTTGGCCTTGACAACTGTGTCTTCAAAAAGGGACATGAATTATGGCGATGGTGGTGTGGGTGTCTGTCCCCCTGGACTGAAGCTGCAACATTACTCGGGGTCAAACCGGGAATGCTTTCCAGACACTGCCAGCCAGGGCTGGATTTACACTTTTCATCTACTGTATGTTAGGGCTGTAAAATTTCATCTTTCTTTCTCTGCTGCCCTTCCCTTCCAGATTAATTTTATTAACAGCTCTTTTTACGGGCACTATAAAACACCGTTCCACATTCGGGCTCCTTTTAAGAGGACAAATTTCTACATAGATCTTCTGTTGTCTGAGGGCGACTCTTCAAGCACGCTCCTGTTTCCCCTGGTTTTTCTCGCTGGGCTCACATCCTCTCTTTGTCCCCTCCAAAGGAGGTCGAAGCAATGACACAACTAGTCAAGTACTGAAATACCGCAGCTGGTTTCGCTGAGGTGCATATATTGCACATTATTACTCCCAAAACGTAAGCAAGGACACTGAGGACCTGTGGCCTTCAGATCCCTTGGCTTAGCTCAAATCAGCTGCTGGAAAACCTAAGCGAATGCTGCTTTTTTGTGATTTATACTTTGCTTTCCCCACTCGTGTCTCACAAATAAAAACCAATGTCTTATTTTCCACTGAATGACAGCACTGCAGTTCAGCAAATTAATAAAATCACTCACCGGCTCTGTATTTTCATTACTCCCTCTCTTTTATTATGAAAGAAAATGTCAAATCCTCAGACCTTTAATTTGAATCTTTCAGAAGCATTTGAGCAGTTTAGGAGCAGTTTCTCACCTCTGCAACAACCGGCTCACATGGGCTGCTCCCCAGATCTAATTTCCAATTTCATCATAGCTGCAAATCAAATCCTACCAGGCTGACTCCCACCACAGCCTGGTTTCAAGCACCGAGGCCGAATCTCCACTGTCTGGGACTGAAATTGCTGGAGAACGAGCTATCAGATACAGAGACTTTAGGCTTGATTTTCATCTTGACGCTGAACCGCAAACCTCAGCTAAGCCTGCGCACCAAGCCCTCAGCTCGCACAGTGCTATCTAGCAGCCATCCAGCTAAGGTGTTTAGGAGGTATCAATCGCTGCCGTGCCTGGGTGTCAAATACTGCGGTTAAGATTAACATGTCAACGCAGGTCAGCCCTGAGCCCCTGCACCGCTACCCGTGCTCTCCTCCGCAGCCACTTCTCCACTAACACTAAAGGCACTATGCATTTTTTGCTCTTTTTGATCTAGTCCGGTCCGTTATGTTCCTGTCTCCAGTGTTTCCTAGCAGGCTGTATGCAGCCGCGTGTCTCCGACTGAACATATTAATGAACTTTTGAGGGAGTGCTTGAATCCTGCCAAGTCAAAGAGGATGCTTTACAGAAAGCAAGCGAGACCACGCTGGTGGCTAGGGGCTGTGCAACCCAGTCCTGGTGCACAGCCCACCGCTCAGCAGCCGTGCCAAGAACTCGGAGCCAGCAGCACAGTCCTGACAGCACCGCTGCCTCCATCCGCCCTGTGCCACAGCTCCTCCCAGAGAAGCCCATCCTCTGATGATAATTTTACATGAATAAAATGCTTCTCTTCTTGCTTTCCAAGCACTCTGCTTCACTAAGGCGTTGCACTTCTTCTCCAAACCGCATACATGCACGCTGCCAAATATTTCGCATCTCACTCCCTCCTCCTCTCCCTCTGAATTTTTCCTACCTTGTTTTAGCCAATCATACAGGGGAAAATTCTAGCCTGAGCTTCATTAGTATAAGGTATAAAAATAGAAGTACATTATCTTTTGTAGTTCTCTCAGTTGATTCATCAGTGGCATGAAGGTAAAATATTAAATGTTTGTCTAGCGAAAAAAAAAGCCCACAAGAGAGGCTGCTTTTGTGCTTTTCTTGAACCCAAGCATGGAGATTTAGGGTCTCTTGTGATACACAGACTTTGCCCTCCCCACTCTCCATTGCTATAAAAATGCCTGATGATGATACCTCCCTCCTTGCCTCCTCCTCAGTTCAAAAATAAACACATGATGGAGCTTTCAATTCAGGAGAAGCTGGCAAAATGTCTCTGCTGCAAAGCACAAACCTCCAGCAAATTCCCTTCAAAACTTTTACCTGAATCTCCCCAAATCCTGCCTGGCAATTCTCTCAGCATCTCCAAAAGCTCTGCCAGAGACCAGAGAGCCAGAGGAGCAGGCATGTGTCTGCATGGACCAAGGTCAACACAGGAGATGTTCAAAAAACATTAGTGAGTTGACTTGATCCTTCATCAAAATACTTTTTGCTTTTCCTTCCTAACACTTCACTGCCCACGACATGGCAGGCTGAGCCGATGTGACAAACTGTCGAAACACATTTTTTTTTAACAGAAAAAATTAAACCTAGACTTTAAAGGTAAAACTAGCCCCTTTGAGTCCCTCTATCATGTGTGACATTCCTGCTGGAAAAACCAAAGGCTCTGAGAGCAACTTGCTGGGAAAAGGCTCCAACGAACCGGACAGAGCTCCAGTCTGGTACAAGAGGACTAGCAGCAGTCATCTCCTGGGTTTCACCTTATCTTTTAAGCTCACATTAGTGACAAGAAGTAACCACAGAGGTGCAAAAGCACCTGAGCATTTATCAGTCCCCAGACACAAACCTATGATAAGATGCTGCTCATTGATTCCATAAAGTAACAAGCAAATGTTACCTAAATCATTCTGCTGGCACTAAAAATGGTGTCTGCTACCAAAGGAGAAGGACCACAAACACCATCATTACTAACTCCCTAAATTCATACGTTGTGCTTTAGTACTGCTATTATATTTCTAATGACCTGTTTACCACAAGGCGACTGAGGGTGTCAAATCCAAAATCCCTCTGTGTTCCCTGCTGGAGTTTGAGATTGCTATTGATGAGCCTTCTGATTTGATGTAAAGGCAATGAGTTGAGTTTAAGGCTACTGGCACTCTTTTTGGATAAATGCCAGGGAATTTTTAGAGAGTCTTCAAAGCAACAATAAAATACCATGGCTCTGAGTCAGAGTGGGCAGGCATTTCTGTGTAAATCCGGGAGCAGCAGAGGTCTGTCTCTGTACACGCAATAACCACACACATAAGAAACCACATAAGAATCCCATGTGTCCAAATCCGTCCGCACTAATGTGTATATCGTTGGTTCTCCGAAGCTGCACACAACTTGAGATTTCTCGCATGCACAGGGGGTCGTCTGTACCTTGCTCTGTAGATGCGTGATTACACGTCCACGCGCCCACCACACTTGTGCAGGCGTGCGCAGGCAACTTCTGGTGTGCGCAGCTGCAAATCAGTGTCTTGTCGCACACTGTGTGTTTGTGAGCGTGCAACAGCCAACAAGCATTTTATATTCTTTGCTTTTAATTACATCAGGTAGTAAAAACAAAGCCTTTTCTTGGGGTTGGATGGGTAGCGAGCATGTGTAGAGAGCACCTTACAAACACCCTGAGAACAGGCAAATGCCTGGCCATATCTGTTAATACAAACTCCAAAGAGACTACCAAGCCTTTATGTTTTTCTCCAGAAACTTGATGCATATTTACTATGATTTCAAAATGACTCTCCTGAAAGTGGAGTGGATAGGTTTAAATTATGGATAGCTTATTTCAATACACGATAGTCTAAGATGAAAAATTAAAATCTGATAGCTATAAGAATCTTGTGACTTCCTAACAAATTAGGAAAGCTCAGAAGCCTTAGTTGACTGAGAATCAGGTTCATGGTTTTGAAAGTCTTGGGCTCATTTCCAGACTCCCAGAATCCTACCCCAATGTTCTTCCCCATTAGGTCCATCAGGATTAGCAAGAACACTGGAGTTTCAGCTCAGTTTTAAAATGGCTGGTGCTACTGCAGGTAAAGAAAATGGAAGGAAAAAAGTCTGTTCTGTATTTATACTCAGTGTAAAGGAGGGAGAGTTTATGAATAAGTGGCACAGGATGGGACAGAATTATTTAAGAATTAAGGCTTTTTTGTGTGTGCTAGAAGAAGAACCTGATACTCTTGGTAATGAATATAGGAGCCTTTTTAAAAATAAGATACTGGAGCTGCTGGACACAGATAAGACTCCACAGCCTTGTCTCTCTAGTAACCCGGCTGACCAAATACTGCCTGTGCTTTCTAAGGTCATCCATAAATCCAAGGGACTTCTGACTACACTATAGAGATCAGGAAGGTTTGGAATAGGCTATTGAACTGCCAAGATAAATCCTTTTCTTACAGCCAAATCCACCTCTATCAATCATTCAAAAGCAGTAATCAAAACACTGATTCCAGCATATGAAGTCTCACTTATTTGTTTCTTCTTCTTTAGGACTGGTGCCAAAACCAAGACTTATTTGCAGCCTAAGCTCCTAGGACCCAAAACCACAGTCTACACCGGCATCACCACCAAACCAAACCAAACACCAAACCAAACCGTGACCTTTACTTAACCAGTCTTTCAGGTTCACAAAGCATCGGTGGACATAGGACCCTGCAGCCAGAGCGATGGATGGAACTGACTGTCTTGCAAGTCTCCAATGCCCAGCTTTCTAGCACAGTCAAAATGGCAAATCCTACCATCTGTTTAGGGCTTGAATCCACTCCAGATAATAATAATAAAATATTCCCTTCCTCTCTGCTCCAGTGTTACCAACAGCCCATTTCCAGAGCCCTTCTACTTGTGAACCCATCTGTCCTTGGGAGGTCTGTTGCTCCTCTCTGCAGTTATCATCAGAATAAACTCTATTTTGTGCAAATCCTGCTGGTGCTGCCCAGAGGTGCCCGCATGCGAGAAAACGCAGTTCTCCTCACAATTCAGGGGGCTCTGTGCTCAAAAAAACATATTTGAATCATCTGCTCTGCTCAAGGCCAAATGAAGAGTGTCCCTTGAGTAGCTGTTCTGGTATGTTTCTCCAATCGCATGAGAACTGCCCCACGTGAAGGTTCTTCAGTTATTTTCCAGAAATACAGATCCATGGCCTAGTGGATTACAGTTTTGCCTTTATAACGCCACTCCACTATACTTAGTTTTACCTCCTGCATCGTATCCTTCTCTCTTTCATCCGCATTCTCTCCATTTGGAAAAGCCTGCATCTCCCCTTTCCTCGCCTCCTTCCCAGACTACGGACAGCTTCTCTGCAATGCAACCCCTTCAGATTTATCCCAACCTGGTACACCTACTGCAAACTCTCTTTCCACCTCTCTCTGATGCTCTAAGCCAGTAATTTAAACAGGAAGGTATTTAGTACCCTGTCAGCAGAAACAAGGGCTAGAAACTGCATCTAATGTGAAAAGACTCACCAGCCACATCGTGCCGCACTGTCCCATGAGGGAAATTTCCTCTTTGCCCAAGCAGGGAGGTCAGCACAGCTCCTGCTAAGGAAATAGCGTGTAGCATCACCGTTCCCCAGGTGGGATGGAGCTGTGACAGATACGTTTCCACTGAACATGTAAGGGCAGTCTGAGAGAGACAAGGTGAGGGGAGACATTTGGAAGCGAGGAGGGAGGTCAGAGGAGATGTTGCATATCTGGAGTCAATTGCTTATGTTTTGGGCCATTCTACTGGGAAATCTTTCTAAATGTCTGGCTGACAGGAAAGTCTCCTGTTTCCTTGGATTCCTGTCTGAAACCATCACCTGTCTGTAAACCTGACTTCCAAACAGATGTCTGATCTCCAAGGAGCCTGGTTTGTCTCCTGAGTTGCTTGATTCTTGTCCCACTGCTTGAGCCCAGCTCTCAGGACTGCACTCCAGGCACTACAAGAGGCAAGGGGAGCCCAAGTCTAAAGGGACATTCTGGAAGCAGTGGTTAGCTCCTCAAGTCCCCAATGCAGAAAGCAGGGACACTTAGTCAGCAATCTGCACAACCCAAAGCCAAATTGTGAGCTTGGGTAAGCAAGATCTCACAGAAGTCCATGAGAGCCTACCTCCCAGGAGGAGAAGGATGCTTGTCCCATGCCACAGGGTGGCTTGGCAACAGCACTGAGCTCTGCCCAGACACTTTGCTGCTTTAGTCTCTGCACGGCACTTGCCAAGAACTGGATTCAATGCAAATCACCGTCAGCAGCCCTGAACGCTCAAGACAGACAAGAACCAAGGTAAAACCTCCTTCACAAATGCCACCAAGAGAAATGTCAGGTGCATCATGCTGGCCTTTCAGAAGACTTCTGGGAATGACATCGGTGACGTGTTAGATTCAGGAGTTAATTCTGCCAAGACAAATGTACCATACCCTGCCAGATACCAGAAGCCTTTAACACTGATGGACTTCAACCAATCTCTTAAGCAGGCGGAGGATATATATGGTGAAAGATAAATACCTGATGATTAGGCAGCTATAATGCCTGTGTTGCACAATCTGATCTAATGTACTTAAAAGAGGTTATCGGAGTAAATAGCACAGTGTGGCCCCAGCTCTACCACTCCTACAGAAGCATTGTCTAGGGAAAACAGGAACTCCCTACATGTGAGCGACAGTCTATCCCGACCACCTCAGTCTTGCCTGGAAGACGTAGCATGGTCCTCTCCAAAGCGGGGTTATCCTATAGAAACCCTGGGGCTTCCAACTCACCATGCTAACCGGTACAACCACCTCTTGGTGTTTCTCAAGAGACAAGAGGGAAAGTTCAGAGCAGAAAGCCCCAGGACACTCCACCTGCAATGCAACTGGGGGGTGTCTTTCCACGGCCACTGCAAGGAAGAAGGGATTCCAATAAACTGTGGAAGGAAGCTGAAAATAACAATCCAGAAAGCTGCAAACATCTGGAAGACCAATGCTTCGCCCTACAATGTAGAATTGATTTCTTGCCTCAAATAGATTTCTAGATGGATTGCAATTAAAATGAGTTATACAATGCTGTAAAAATGTTACTCATTTCCGTTTCAGATTTTATTTTTGCATATTTGCTTTCTAGATCCTTTTGCATTTCAACAATCGCTCCTTGGATTTTAACTATCTTTTTCTTTCCGTTCTTCTTCTGGCCAAATCACTCTGCATCCATTTTTATGTTTGATTACTATAAGGATTATATTGCTGGTGGCTTACACAGCCTTGTAACGTTTCCCTATGAATAGCTGGTCAGTGGTGAAAATACCCACTGTGAGCACTGACTACAGCTGTTGAGAAAACTCACGGAAAGCTCTGAGCATTTATCAGAGGCAATTGTTTTGTGAGCCGCTCTGAACCCTCAGGATACCCTCGTAGCATGCCTCCAGGACATAAATTTCCATCTATTGTCCTGATTCCTGCTCACAAGCCACAGGGAGGGAGGAACAAGGGGAGGAAGGATGGACTACAGGAAAACAGCTTTGCTGTTCTGAAAAGCTTGTAAAGCAAGTCCAGCTACCGCTGACAAGGGCAATGCCACCATTAGCCCCACTCCAGCCATTTGCTGGCCACTGCTGCACAGGGATGGACATGAAAACGAGATGATAAAAAATGGGATTTCCAGCCAAGCCAGCAGTAGGAATGTCAGACGCCAAGCCCAGCCCTCAAGAGCATCAGGGTTAAGTTTGTCAGATGCACTGGGCTCTTACCAGCATAGCAGTCTCTTTGTACTCATCCTGTACAACCTTACTCTTGAGCTCCTGCAGATGATAGAGAGAACTGATAGTAGTCCCAAGCCTTTGATCGTCATTTGACTTTTGAGGGTTTTCAGACACCCATTTCCATTTTAAAATAGAAAAGTACTCGAGTATTTATAAAGCACAAAGGCTTTTAAGTAACCCAACTTCAGAAAACATTTTTAAGAGGCTGGAATGAAGAATGTCAAGTATTAGTATTAGTAGTAGTATTATTGCTTGAATTTCAACCTGAGTTGAAAAAAAAAACCTGCAAAGGTAAAACTGCAGTAGAAACAGAAAGGGAAAAGGGAAATAAAAAAAAGCTAAACCCACTGCTAGTGATGGCGAGATGTTTTCAGCTGTGGGAGAACTGTTCAAAGGAACGAGTGGAAGTCTTTCATGACCATCTGAGACTAACCGCTACAGACATTTCCTGCCAGGTTTGACTAAACAGGAGGGAACGTGCCCTAGGGAACAACCTTCCTTTTTGGGGAGAGGATGGCCAAACACAGAACCTCTAAAAGGAAAGATTTAGGAAGTACAATGCGAGCTCGTGTCAGTCAGAGAGACAGCGTGTCTCTAGGAGACAGCCCTTCCAGGGGGATCCCACCATCCCGAGCAGGGCTGGGCTGCCTTGCGTGGCTTTTGTGCCATTCCTTCATGCACGGTGAGCCTCTCCTGCATCGTACCCCTGGCTACGAGGCGAGGATTATCGGTTACCCTGAATGGTTCTGCCCTGGAGCTTACACCACAAAAGAGTCAAAAGCTACTACTACAATGCTACTATTTTTACTTAGGCATTTCTACTTAATGCAGATTAATTTCTTAACTGTACAGAAACACCACAAAAGGCTTAGAGAAACAAAAAAGTCTAATTTGGATCAATTAATAACAGAGAGCAACTGTATTATTAATGAGTTATGATTGAAGGCTCTAAAGAGGTATAGAGACCTTATCTAGCCAAATGCTGTTTAAAACAGGGAGAATAATAAGGATGCAATCTGACGTCACATACGCAAAATATCTGAGGCCAAATTAATCTTCGGTGGAACCCTGCTGACACCATTTGGCATCTCATCTCTGTTGGGATCTCAGGCGGAATTCAAGATGCTGCTTTTAACTACAGGAAGGAGCAGCTCTGGTCTGCCGGAGGCCCCCTGCAAAGCCTGCAGCCCCCTCTCCCCTTTGCCTGCAAAGGGCAGCAGCATTTTTCAGCAGTCCTGGGTCTGCTGTACTCTACCTTGAATACAGTACTTCTCATCCTCAGCTGTCAAACCATTTAAGAGGAAAGGGCAATTTCCTTCTGCACATTTACAGAAAGCGAAACAAAGATGTAGAAAGATGAACTGGGCTCTGCAGCATCATCCATGGGGCCGCAGAGGCTGGAACCAGGTGGGGGCAGTTCCCCCGAACCCCAGCCCCAGGAGCACCCCATCATTCCCCAACCGCTCCAAACACTGGGCAGACACACACAGCTCCAACCAGGCTTTGGAATAAAATATGGAGAGCCCTGATGGACGGCGGACTGAAGAGCACATCCCCTCTGCACAGCTCATGAGCATTTCCTGGTTATAGCAGAGATTTCTGTGGTTTTAAAAATAAAGAAGATTTAAATTCTCTTGTCTCCAAGCATCAGAAACCTGCAAGCTAATGGGGGTGAAGACAGAGTGCTCTGGATAAACAGGTTATTCTGTCACCATCAATTATTGTGTCTCTCTCAATTTTCTCTACAGCATCTCTCAGACACTGTCCCAGACAGGGCACGGAGCTACTTGCGCTCCTGGTTTCAGTCAGCACGGCAATTTACTGCCTCCTTGGGAAGGCTTTGATATTTTAAAACCACAACAGAGCTTTCTCTTTGCTTGAAAAGCAACCACTAGCTTAGCCACAGCGGAAGTATTTGCAGTGCCCTGGGAGATGAAAGCAGTTCAAAACCTTTCATTGTTATTGGGAAAATTAAAAATAAACAAACAAGTCCTCCTCTTTATTTCTTTCAACTCTGCTAGCGCCCATTCCCATTCCGGGCTTTCGAAGCATCCTTCAGAAATGCAGGGATTTGACTGAAGAGTCTAAAATTAAGCCTGGCATTCATTAAGAGATGGAGAAACTGAGATACGGCACTGTCAAGAGGGTAAGAGCACCCAACCACCGTGCTCTGCTCGGGGCCCCACTGTTTCCCATTCCCCCCCCGTGTGTCACGACTCACAACACCCGTTGTAGCCCAGGATTCAAACCCCTGATGTTACCGCTGTCTGACTTGAGCCAGATCCATCTTATTTGGTTTTTTGTTTGTGCTCCTTGGTCTCTCCATAATTCATGATGCTCCCCCCTCCCTGCGATGCTTAGTGAACAAGAAGAAAACTGCGTGTCCTCTCTCGTCCCCTTACGTTAAGGCACATGATAGCACGATTGCCAATGGGACCAGACAAGTGCTCTTATGGCTGCAGAAGCCATTAAACCGGTGTTCAATCCCCTCCAAATTTCACCCTCTGTGCGTAAAGCAGGCACAGCCACCGCGCTCTGCAAGGCGTTGGAAATGAGCTCGTGGGGAGAGCCGTGCAGGAGCAGGAGACGAGGGCTAAAAGTGGATGTTGACTTCACTCTCCCATTTGGGGGTAGGCGGTGGAGGTGGGTGGCCGTGAGCAGAGGGGAGGCGGAGGGGGCAACATTTATTTCCAGCTGCACTCATGTGCGATTTCTCTCAGCGCTGAGATTTTATAGAAAACAGCAGGAGGTGGGGAGTGGGGGGAACCAAAAAGGAAAATCGCAGAGTCTTTGCGGGAAAACATGTTAAGGAAGAGGAGAAAAGTCGTTACCATCATCACAGCCCTGAGACTCTGCTATTGTTACTGGGGGGTTTAAAAATATAACCAAACCTGAGGCTACTGGGACTACATTTCTGCATCGGGCACCAATGTGTACGATGGAAATAAGGCCACTTGACCCAGCGGCACACACCAATGTGTGGTAACAAAATGATGTTAAAAAACTCTGCTTGCAGAAAGCCTGCCTCCTAATAAATTGCAAGGTTTTCTTCAGTCCCAGAGATTATGTAATATGTTCTTGCCTGCTGCTGACTCATATTTTCCAAAATATATCTGGGAAGGAAAACATACGCACATGTGTTTTAATCTCTCTGTTTCCATGTATATGTAAAAAGAAATATGTACAAAGATGCACAAATGCCTGCACACACATGCACACGTACGCACGTTGCTGTGTGCGAGGACGAGAGGGAGGGACAGCCTGGCATCTGTTCTAAAAACACACGTTGGAGAGAGATGAAACCATCACCATTTTCTGGGGCAATACACAGCAACTGTTTAACACAGGGAGTGTGGGAGGAGAAAAGAAACCGGGAAGCTATGGGGGGGAAATGGCAAAATAAGCGGCACCGGGAACACGCTGCCTACAACCTCCAGCCAAACCTGGGCTCTGGAGACCAGACAGTCTCATACTGAGCTTAAAATCCAGCTGGAAAAATGGCTTTTGTGACAGTTGGGGCCACTGTGACAATCTGCAAATGGCAGTGGGCTGAGAGTGCCATCCCATCTCGGAGGGGGGGGGGGGAGGGGGGGCAGCAGCACCTAGCTGGTCAGCACCCACTCCTGCAGCAGGGTGCTGGGTGCAGCAGAGGGAGCAAGCCAGTGCTTTCTAAATTCCATAAAGCTAGGGTCTCGACCTTGTTAACACCTCCGAACGCACTTCCCAGGCTCCAGGTACGCACCAAAGAAGCCAGGCTCCTCCTAGTTGAAGACTTACAATTGCCAGGCAGCCAGTTAGCCTTAAGCATATTTGTTCCCAGCCTGCAGGTTTGCAAGGTCTAGTTTCTTTGCTCTGCGTGCGTGTGTACTTTTAATTCTTTAGGAAAGACTTTTAGAGGCTTTTTGCAAAACCCTCGGTGTCCAGGAGATGGGATCGATCTGCTGCTGGGCATCGGATGAGAGATTCATCTACCTTGGACCAGACGAGACTGAAAATCTATCCAGATGTCAACTCCTGATCACAAAATCAAGGCAGACACTCTCCACCGACAGCAGCCGAGTTTCCTCCCTACCCCAGCACGGGTGCCCCTGCTTGCAGCGCCTGGCAGGGGTGGGAGCTGCCCGCAACGACACCGCAGCCCGGGCAAGCCCCCTCCTCGCCGAGATGGCTACACCGAACAGGCACAACCGTCCTCCTTGCCCCGTCTCCTCCTCTTGCCCGCGCGTTTGGGCAAAAGCAGGCGGCGGTTCTGCAGCGCAGCACCCTGTGCCCCCAGAGCCCTTCTCAGTGGCGAACAGCAGAGCCAGGTGAAGCTGCCCCTGCCCCTCCTCACCTTCCACAAACCTATGGAGAGGGAACAGTCCCTCTCCTTCATTCCCGTATCGGATAGCTACACACACAGCCACATTCCTGTAGATGGGCACCATTAGTATTCTCTGCTTTATGCACCCAGCTTTGCATATGTACACTAGAGTAATAAAATTCTAATTTAATACCTAAAACTACATCATAGTAATCTGCCATTTAAAGGATGCTCTTTCTTGTTTTACAGAAACTTTAGAACGTTTCATGTGGATTCCAAATCTGTTCTATAATTGTTACTTTTTAACTTAATTCTCATAGAACTTCACAAAAGACCAAACATCCAGCACGCCTAAAAGGCTTTGGAATAAACCTTAAAAACAAACATTAAAGATTGATCACACTTTTCCAAGATTACACTAAAACTGACTGAAGCTCAACTAGATAAGGGAAGAGAGTTGCATAAAATTAATCAGCACCTTATCAAGCCAGGAAGAACTTTAGATAACAAGCCTTCCCTAAATTTGGTATCAGAACAGAAACTTCAGTGCACAACCTATTAAAAACCCCTTGTCAGATACATTGAATACAATACAGGAGAGTGGAAGCATCAGAAATAGCATGGGGAATGTGGTCCATAGAATTCCTTTGAAAAAATCTGTTTTCTGATAATGCCAGCAAGAGCCAGATGCTTTTTTTTTTCCAGATGGAGTGATTTTACTTGACCAAACTTTTCTACAGATATGCTCAGCAAATCAGTCCACTGCTTCTCAGGGTAAAAGACTGATCCTTAGGGTGTTTCTCTAAAGTTGTATTTGTGTAGCTGAGGCCATACTGCATTTTTTTTCAATTATAAGAAACACCTCCCCTACACAGCGACTTTGCTACTTTCAAAATCCTCATAGTTCGGCCGATTCCTCTCCTGGCATCTTTCGAATGTGAGCTGCACCCGCTCACACAGCCGCCAGCCCGGAGCTCCCTTCACAGACCCAGGAACCGGCACCAGGAGAAGGGTAACCCTTTAGGAACAGACAACTCGGGGCAAACAGCTGAGTAGCGAGAGGGAACCGATGCAAACAAACCCGAGCAGCACCATCCAGGGGATTTTACTCGATGACCGGTGAGGCTGTCGGCTCTCTGGTGGCACAGGGCACCTCTGGGATGCTCAGCTACATCCCTGCAAGCGTTGCAAACCCGATGACAATTATCCTCAGCGTTCCAGGCAGGACACGCTCTGCAAAGGGCACCACAGGAGGCAGGTTGGGAAGCAGATCTGGAGACAGAGGTCATGCTCTTGAGAGGCAGTAGGATAGTCGGGCACGCTGCTTTCCTCACCAGAAACAAAATGGGAAGGACCACTCCTCCATCCACAGTCCCCACTGGCCCCATGGCAAAAAGGCAGACCTCCCTGCAGCAACGCAGCACGGCAGCTTAGCTCGAGAAGGAAAGGATGCTGGAATACACAGCTGCCTGTGCTTGTGGTGGGGCAGTAAAATAATCTAATAACAATAAATGACCTAGAAATCAACTTTGGGTTTTGTTAAAAAAAAAAAGAAAAAAAGAAAAGGGCCAGGCTGACAGGTGAGGCTGCCTTACCCCATGCCGTGGCAATGGAGCGATGCCATCTATTGAGACCATTTTACCTCTGTGGGCGCAGGGCTGCCACGGCAGGGCTGCCTGCTCTCACCCGAGCACCCACCGGGGCTACGACTGTCTGCCTCGCAAGTTCTGGTCAGGTCCTAGGGGAAGGCAACAGGGCTAGAGAAACGATTCATCCCTCGGAGACTTAAACAAGATCGCAGAGCAAAGCAGCTTGCTGTGCAGCCCTGACTTTACTTAGCCGGAGATGCTGCCTAAAATAGAAACACAGCCGTTGCCAGCAGCCTATACGTTATGTTATACATGTCTCAGCTGATGCAAAAGAAGGGGCAGGCACTAAACCACATGGGACCTTCCACATGGGCACAGACAGACTTTTCTGCTCCTGGAGTCTGCTACGCTAGGAGCTCCGAAATCCCCTAGAAGAGATCCTCCACCAGACTGCAAGCAGCTTGCTCCACGGCTCCCCAGCACAAGCCGACACTTCCAAACGGCAAGGTTCAGATAAAAACGTACAAGCCAGAAACCAAGTGGCATGCCTGCCCACCCTGCTTTGCTGAGGACCAAGAGGAGGTAGCGCAGCCAAGCGACCGACGGGCCCCCAAGCTTCGCTCCTGCTCCCAGCTCTGCTGCTAACCCCCACCCCACCACGCACTGCTCTCTGACGCCACGTGCCTCAGTTTCCCTGGCTCTGTGATGGGAGCAGGGATAACTCCCCAAAGTAGCACACTCCTATGACATTTTCTGCATGAATAAACCAGAGTCAGTTGAAATTCAGATCTAATTCTTTAAATACCCTCATGCGGGCACTCCTTCGCCCCCTAAGGCCCTCTTTAATTCAAGTGGTAAAGCTTTCAGGCCTGCCCAACACATCGATCAACAGGATTGCTCCGAGGGCTTCTTGCCCTGGGCTCAGACGTCCTAGCAAACATGCCGTCAGCATGGTGTTTCTGACCACGCAGGATTAATACTCTACAAAAACTGGAAATAAGCAGTGGAGGCTGCACGGTCCTTTGCTGGTGAGGAGGACAGCAGGGTTAGAGACAACCTGGCCATCTGTGGGCTCTTTCAGATTACGACCCATTTCCACACAGGAAAGAAAGTCAAACATAACCAATAAAATAAAAAAAATATCATGGTTCCTCCAGTTGCTCTTTCTCTAGGAGCATCTATTTTTAGTGAGAAGCATAAATCACTACAGCTTGCCGTCTACAACAGTTCCAGCAGGCAGAATCCAGCTACACATAGTTAGGCCACCACGGACACATACACGTCGTCCGCCCGTACCACCGTACCCCGGCCGCCTGACCAGAACAACGGTACTCTGCGGCTACAGGACACTGCAGAAAGGGAAGAAATAGGAGTTGATCAGTCTTGGCTACACCTCGGTAATGGGTGATGTTCCTCTTCTACAACTGGGCAAGAGGAGTCACAAGGCAGCAAAGGAAAGTGCCCAAGGCCATACAGTAAATCAGTGGCAAAACGAGGACCCAGCAGAACTATCCTCTGCCACCGCTGTAACCCCCGAACAACCATCCTCTTCACAGCAGGACAATTATTACACAATTATTAACGTTAGGGAGTTTTCCTCAAGCTTCCTAACTTGTGGTCATTGGAGATTCCACATATAAAGACAAATCCCTGCATTTTATCAAAATAGCTCTCATAACATTTCACTGGGAGATACACATTGAACACAATTATCACACCTAGTTGAGAAATTACACATTGCAAATGCAAAATGTAGAAACATCCCCCCCCGCCATCGACAGAGATGCATTATTAACAACACATAGCACATACAGATACAATACAGGCATAACACACACGTACATGCAAGCAAGCACTGTACACAAAGAGCACCGGATCTCCCATCACCACCAGCATTCATTAAATACAGAAATCAAGGAACGACAACAAAACAAAATGAACAATACAGAAAAGGGGTTCTATTCACAAATTAAACCAAACCAAACCAAAAAAAAAACTTACATGGATTTTTGGCAATTTTCCTTCAGACATTATACACAGCAGTTGGGCTGTGTACTGAATACCTGATCCAAAAAGAAATATAACCACATTATGCAAACAGATGGGGGCAGGACTCAGGTGAACATGCAGCTCTTAACAACATTCATCTACGGGATGAGAAAGCACCTCTGCATTCCCACAGAAGGGCTCGAATCTGGGCAGATCTTCATTCACTACAAAGCATAAGCAAGTGCTGTGCTGCTGCCATCCCGGGGGAAAATCCAAATGGCAGGACAGAAAAGAGCCATCACGTCAGAGACCTCTGAGCTGTCCCGTCCCCCTTTTAAGTTGTCATGTGAGGTTTAAAACAGAGGTGGGAAATATCCAGGGTGGGGGAGGAAGCCTTTAACAAAAGGAAAGGAAGCCCTCTTATTAGCCTTAAAGAAAGAGCATTAAAATCACAGCGAACACAGGACTGGCAGGGATCATCCTGACACACATGCTTTTTCAGGAGCATCCAAAGAGGGAGAAATGGACCCTTTCCCTGTGGCAAGAAGGGTGCCTGAATCTTTAAGACGGCGGATTGCCGCTCAGGAGGAATGGACTTTTTATGGACTGTGTGAAACAGGGTTGCTATGATACAGTCAGAGGCATTTTCATGAATCCTGTGGCAAATAACATTGAATCCTGCTTAAGCAGACAAACAGCAAGGCAGGTCTCCCATCACCCAGCCTTAGCAAACACACAGGAGCAATCACTGAAAGAGATTTTATGCATTATAAATACGCTATTTGCATACAAATGAATATTTTTTTCTTTGGGGCCATATTTTCCAGAGGGTCAGTGCTTTGATTTATTTAACGGAATGATCCCTCTTCCCCGTCCCTGGGCTCGAGCATCCCCACAAATGTGAAGAACTCTGTGTCCACAAATGGGGGGGGAGTTACGGGGCCAAACTACCCCCAGGAACCCGACTGCAACCAGCCACAACCATGACCCAAATAGCCCCACGGAGCTTAGGGAGAAGGAAAGCTCAACTGCACAGGGATATTTTACAGCGTGCAAATTACACCCCGAATTTTACCAGCACGGTCACTTATGAGGACAAGGAGTCTACTGCGAGCAACCAGAAATGCTGTCGCCCCAAAAAGCTGCTAATGCAGACTGTCACAGATGGAGTTGCTCCCGAAAAGTACGGCAAGATGGAGTTTAACCAGCTAATTGCTCCTGCAAACCAGGCAGTTCGAGGCTCCGCTGCAGGCTTGGAAAACACAAAATTGCAGGGGCAAAATTACAAAATGGGGTTGGGGCTGGCGGCTCAAGGCCTGGTTGAAAAGGCAACCACTGAGGACAGGGATCAAACTAAACAAGCAGAAACCCCAGCCCTTGCTCACTTTTTAGGCTTATTTCCTCTCTTTCCCCAAAAAGTCCAACAGGAAGCCTGATACAACAGAAACGGTGCTGCTACAATAACAAAGTTTTCTGCTCCCAACTTTCACGCTCATAATGCTCTGCACAAACCTGCTTTCTTCAACTCTCCCAGCCTTTGGGAGAATAACAGGCAAGAAAGTTGTAATAAACTGACATTGATGCTCTCAAGCACGTTCCACAATGGAAAAAAATAAGCTCCCAAAGCGCGCTCTCCCAGTAGCTGAGCGTGCACGACACCCTCGTCCTTCCCATGCACCCCACCAGCCGGAGATCCCGCAGGAACGCAAACTCCACCGATGGAACCAGAAGGGGCTCGCAGGAATTCGCTATCAGACACGGCAGCTCCCGACACATGCGATAACATATGCTGTCGTGTACACACACACCTCCCAAACATCACCCGAGAAGTACCAGCTCCAGATCAAGGAATGCACTTTGCGCACACTAGAAAACCACGTCAGGTACCAAGCGTTCCTCGCAGAAATCTCACTGAAAGGTAAACCTTCATGGCAGAGAGCTCACCGTGAGGGAAATAAACATTCAGACATAGTTGCATCCCATTATTAACTCGCTGGCTTGGTTTCTCATTTTTCCACCCTTACTTCTCCAAATCACTATGTTGCTTAAAACTGTTTCACTGAAACGACTATTTTGGCTGCTGTTGGATTGATTCCCTTTCCATGGTGATCTTTGCTCATTTATTGTATTTCCAGGAGATTCTGCAACCTCTAAAACTCACGACATATGATAGCTAACAGGAAAATAAAGCAAATTTGAGCTGTTTAACAACCCAAACCATCCTCAGCATCTTTTTTTTTTTTTTTTTTTTTTTTTAATAAAAAGAAGATTCCCTTGGTCTCTTACAAAGTGAAGCCGACACCTCTTGCACAGATAGCTACAAGTGAAGAGGGGGAAACAGAGCCAGCAGGCACCAGAGCATCTTTGCTGGGCTTTTACCACTGGCTCTTGGCTTTTCTACCCATTAAAATGGGCTATTGCCACCAAACACTTCTTGTCAGCTTTGGGGGCCGACTGTTACCGCCCCGTGACTCAGAAATTTTTTTTTTTATGTTATTTACAGCTATAGCCACTTTGAAAGTGCCCAATTTGCAGCATTTAATTCAATTTCCAATCATGCCACCAGCCGAAAAGAGATCAGCTCCGAAGCCCAGCTATGCATTTAACTTGCAGCAGACAGACTCTCCCCTGGAAATAACTGTACATCTCCACCTATAAGCTCCCGCTGTGTCTTTATGAATCAGTTACATTATTTTTTTTTTTGCCTGATTAGTGGAGGACATCAGATAAATAACAGACAGTTGGAATTAGCACAAACTAGTTAAATTATCAAGGCAATATAATTCCAGTGAACATCAGCAAGACATACAAACATTTTCTAACTGTGATTTTTTTTTTTGTTTTGAGCAATTCTGACTTTTCCGGAGGGGAAAATAATATATTAAAAAAATCCTTAAGATTTCTAACAGAAACACAGTACAGAGACATATTTTCAAGAGGAAAACGCATTACTCTTTTCAGACATTCCCTTCGTATTCTCTCTAAACTTCATGCACTGGCACTTGAACCCCCCCAGCCAGCTCTGCTTCCAAGCTGTAAACATTGCAATTTTGGTCTAGACATCTTTCAACAGAAGGACCTCTATAACTAGCGGATGCCTTTTCAGCAAGCCTGTAATATACAACTTAGCACTTCATTTTCAAGAAAATCAATGTAAATAAAGTCACGCAAAACAACCCATCTCAAAATCTTGTTATCCTTGAGGTGGGCAAAGATTTTTCTTACATACGTTACCAAAAATTATATATATATATACACACACACACAAAAGAAAGCCAAAATAAAATTTCTAGAGAAATCAAAACAAAACCCAACCCCTCCATATCTGTTGCTTTAGCAAAGAAAAAACAAAGCATGCATTCCTCTTTTTCTCTTTGATCCCTCCTTCCCCATTTGCAGAGATATAAACCCCATACAAACAGAAAAAAAGCCCAGCAGGTTATGTTTCCGTCCCTCTCACATCTTTAAAGAAAGGAGCTAGGCTACAGCAGCGTGGACATAGAATTTGGAGGCTTTGGGGCTGAATATTGACAAATCAAGTCAGATCATCAAGGCAACACAGATAAATAAAGTAGAATTTCTCTCCCTTTTTTTTTTTTGTGGCTGAATGTTATTTTAGCAAAGATTCAATCCTTCAATAGGATTTCTCATCCCCCCCTTAAAAATGTCCGGAGCTCGATTCAATTGCACACCCCACCACCTCTCACCTGGCAGCTACATGGTTACTCTCACAGACATTGCACATTAACTGCCTGCTAGAAATTTCACACAAAATGACTTACTCTTAACTTGAGCCTCTGTTTTAAAGGAAGCAAAATAACACAGCCAGTGCTTACCACAGAAAGCTTTTCACTCTGCTCCTAACTAAATATGGACAGCTCTATCTCGCTAGCACAGAACGATATATGAATGGATTACTATTATTTATCACATTTAAAACCCAGGCAAAAGCAGCTACACTTACAGGCATACTTAAAAGACAAGACATGACAAAAGATTTAGGGAGAGATAATATACCAACGTCATACATATCACAGCGAGGCCATGTTGAAGCTCAACGCGTTTCCCCCCTCAGTAAGAAATCTCTCTCTCTCTCTTTCTCTCTCTCTCTCTCGCCTTTCTCTCTCTCTCTCTCTCGCTCTTGCTCTCTTGTTGAATTGCTAGTGGTAGTAGTAGCCCCCAACAGCTCAGGAGAAAAAATCCATTTAACGAGTGCCCAGGAAGAACATGAGTATGACATTCACAAGCAATAGCACCACAATCACTGCAAAAACGACCACCGTTTGAACATCCAAGGTCATGGTGCAATGCAGAACACTGTAGTGTTCAAGATGTGGGGCTGGTAGATTTGGAGAAGTCAACCTCTGCTCTGTAAGACTGTCCATACATCCACCATGCTAGAATAGAGGAGAAAACTGTTCCTGGTTTTGGTTTTGTTCGTAATGCTTTGTGGTCTGCTTTTAGTTTATCCCACTATCTGCTGTCTCTAGCTCATTCTGGAGCCCGCTAAGTGAAGCATCATCACAACCAGTGAGCACTTAAGATGCAAAATCCTTCCTTTAGGAAAAGAAAGCGAGCGCTGTCTGCAAGCTTCTCTCTCTCTCTCTTCCCCCCTCTCTCTCCCGGTCTCTCTCTTGCTGGCTGGCTTGCTTTTTAATTCGTCAAGCCAGTGCAGATAAGAAGCCTGGGTGAGTGTGACAGCTCTGCAAGCTGCTGCGGCTGCATCTCTCGGTGCGAGGCGGACCCTTTCGCATACTAATCAGCTCCAGTGACCAGGCAGCGAAGGGATCCTGGCTGTCAGTCAAACGCAAAAGGAAGCGCTGGCTCCATAAATACACGAGTCTTCCGCCCGCCGTGACAGGGAGCACCACGCAGGCATGTTTTTCCCCTCGACTTTTGCGGCAGTTCGGAAAACAGAGATGCGCGGGGGGCCGGGAAGCCGGTGTCACGGTCGGATGCCAATGCTGAGCTCCAGGAAGGCGTCTCCGGGCTTTCTGTGCAACGCAGATCCCGTTCCTCACTGCCTTTGTACGGCGGGGACACGTCTGCCCCGTCTGTACCGCCTGCGCTAAGCTTCGGATGGAAAATATTAAACGCCAGCAAAAAGAGCCAGTGATGCTAGGAGCCTGCTCAGACCAGGTAGGGGAGCAGGAAAAAGAGCGCGGAAGAAAAGCAGCCAAAATAACAAAAAGGGAACCCTTGGTAACTTGGAAATTCATTGTGAGTCTGTACAGTGGGAATTTTGTAGGGGGAATCACTTTTTAGCTCTCTACAAGACTGGGCACATCTATCGCATAGCCTCTCTTCTCAGCACTGCATTGGGTTTCTCCATGCTAAGAGTTAAATTGAATTCTGATTCCACAGATGGAGATGTATAAAAGGGGGATGGGGGGAGGACAGGATGGGGGATCTTTATTCCTTCTACAGCAGCCAGAAAAGCTCATTCCTACATTAAATTCACATACACACTCAGAGTTTATGGTCCAGGTGCCAGCTGCCATCCCAAACCTTGTTCTTAGATTCCAGAACCAGCAGTGACCTTAGAGAGGCATCACACACACGCAAAGGTGTGCTCAGCTGGAAAAAGCAAATTATTTTACAGACAAATACAGAAACGTTGCCAATGCGTATGCATTACACACTAAAATGTGCATATGGGGGCTGATCATCAGCATCTTCCAGGGAACCTGCTCCTGCCAACGTACCCAGGACATTCGCACACAGACACAAGGCCAACACGCACCAAACAGGCAGTTATTTTATTTTCCAGTAGCAAACAACAAGAGCTCAGGAGGACTTTAACGTTTAAACCTGAACAGACAGGGCCCGGATTTGGCTTGCGCCAAGGAGAGGCAGCCCTTCTTCCCACCACAGCACCTTTCCA
Organism: Aramus guarauna; assembly: GCA_013400195.1. Taxonomy (NCBI): domain Eukaryota; kingdom Metazoa; phylum Chordata; class Aves; order Gruiformes; family Aramidae; genus Aramus; species Aramus guarauna. The sequence continues at coordinate 112,832 of VXBL01000257.1, read as the reverse complement.
GGGCAGATATTTTTTGCCACCAGCATTTGGAGAAGGGAGAGGCGGAATTATGCTCCTACCCCACCTTACCATCCAAACCAATACTAAAGCCAGCTGTTTACTGCACGGCTTATTTTGGTTTTCTCCCTCTGCTATTTGAATTGCCGGGGGGGTCCCTCAAAGGGAGCAGGCTTTCTCTGTGTCCACTCCCAAAAACCAGCAAAGGAGAGAGCGTGTCGGGTGGGCTGAGTCTCCACAGTGCCCTCCCCTCCCTCCTTGGCCTCTACCGAGAGCCAGAGGTCTGGGTAAGACCAATGCTCGTCCAACGCACCATCCTCCTCATTTCTGACCAGCTTTGTAGTATGTGTGGGCCATGATGTGCTCACCGACACAGAGAGTGGGTTGTATTGTGCAATGTTTGAAATAAGAACAGTTTGGGTTACTCAAGTGGTATCTCTTTCTCTCTTTTTTCTTTTCTGTGATAACTAAAAGCCATAGGCTATCTCCAGCAACTGAGACCCCCTGCTCTGTTCAAGCAGAGAATTCCTCATTCAGGAGGACAATGAAAGGCGATTTTTCACCAGCATATTTACAAGAAGCTGCTTTAAACCTGCCCCAGGCAGGCAGCCTGGCTGCCCTGTTAGCACCCATGCCAGGCTGTGCCTGGGTGATGGATCTGCCCCATCACCAGCTTCCAGACCTGCATTTCCTATCAAGTATATATTTCCACAATAGTCAGTCTGTCTGATGCAATTTTATACTAATCAGAATAACAAACATAATAGATGTGGAGTATTTATTATCGTTACCACCCTTTACCAAAACAATACAGGCAATTTGCCAAAGCCCAAGCCTGAACTCCCACAAACATCCAGGAAATTCCAGTTTCTGTCTCAGTAGTAAAAGCGACCTCTCCAAAGCCTACAACAAGTTTAGTGGCAACTTTACGGCCAGTTAATCTTTTCCTCTAAACTGGAATGAGCACAGAGGGAGCCTGGCTCTAGACCCCAGCCTCAGATTCAGCTTCACTTCTGCAGGACGCACAGCGGAGATGTTCTACCTGTCCAGAGCAGCCCCGCGGGCCGGCAGACACCTCCACAGACACAGCCCTCCCTCGCCTTGTCCTGCGCTGTCTGTGTCCTCTCAACGCCAAGAATGGGATGCAAGCGGCAGGGTTTCAAGGCAGAGTCCTCTGTGCCTTTGCATATAGACAGGGGGAGCAAAAACTGGGCAGGTAAAAGCAGCAGAGGCCTAAGAAATATCCAGAAAAAAGGTGCAGTAGCTATCACACATGCTCAATAGCCACTTCCGTAGCTGAAAAAGAGGATTTCATTACAAGCAATGTGCCTGGCAGGTCTCAGGCAGTCATTCTGCAAGACCTGAGCCAGTCACAGCACAGGGGAGGGCAGAGATTATAAATAGAAGCAATGAAGCCAGCCCCCTGCCTGTAACTGCCTGCCAGCTGCAGGCAGGAGGTCCCCCACTATCCCGCTCACCACGTACAGCTTGTGCGTCACAAGCAGCTGCGGACCGCAGGGCGATAGCTGCAGAGACCCCGCTGCCATCCTCCCTGGCTGGAAGGGCTGGCAGAGGGGCACGCAGCGCTGCCGCAGCCCGAGAGACTCCGGCCGCAGCATCCGTCCTCCCCAGGTCACACTCCTGAGACAACCGCCCAACGGATCAGGCAGGGAAGCGCCGGGTGCCTCACTGCATACAGATACAAATAGTGGGCTCCAGTGAAAGTTGTGTGTGTGACAGCTACCGAGAGTGATCAGCACAAACCGATTTACTGCACAGAAGCTTCTATTTAAATTACGTTCACCATATTCCCAATAGTACTTGCCGCTTTATATAATTTCCCATGCCTTCTGCGTGTACTAAATGTTAATTTTACTACAGAAATGGATGATGCTTTCTCTTAGAAGCCTTACTGAAAAAGAACACCTACACATCAGGGGTTTATATAAAACCACCGCAAAGTTTAACTTCATGGAACGCTTTCTGAAAAGTTTAGTCTAACCTTCTGCAGAGAGCTAAACTGAGGAACAAGAAGAAAAGATTTGTAATGGTTATATAAAATACCACCTCCCCTTACAGCACAGCACATGCCCTGACACTACAGTAGCTTTCAGGAGCACAATTTGTAATGCAAGATCAGTGATGGCTGCTTCTGTATGAGAAAGCAGTTTTGAACTTCAGCACCTCTCCACCGGGCATATCAATTACGGAAGGAGCCAGGGCTTCCACTGATGCATCACATACGCACATCTACATGCATACATAAATCTGTAAATACACATACAGAGAGAGATGGTGTATTCTGGACTCCTAAATAACAGACAAATCAGAATGGCCCCTACAATAACCTTAATGACAATATGCTAATGTTGAGGCACGTCTCTGAAGCAGATGATGCCAAGCCTTCATTCCTTATGTGCGTAATACACCGGGCTCAGGCACGTGACCACGACTCCCTCCAATGGATGTCTCTAGCAATTAGCACAACCCACTACTTCCAGCTAAACAAATACAGCTCTAATTCAGGAGTAAGGATTTATAATCTGAATGTTTAAAGGTCCTATAGTCCACTCCCACTGACGGGGAGTCTCCGCATGAGCTGGCAGGATAGGCCAGGGGCGCGTGGCAGCACAGGGTTTCAGCTCCAATTAATTCCCCGTTCTGCTGTCAGTCCCCTGTGCAGATTAACAACCTCCACTGCAGCCATCTCTTGGGCGCGCAGAGGCATCCAGGTTTTCCTAACACATCAGCTCCATCTTCCATTAAGTGCAAAACTGAAGCACTCGTAACCTCAAGGCAGACCCAGCAATTTCTGTTAATGCAGCTGTAGGAAGCAGCGTGGCTGAGCTTGGAGATTTGGCATGAGGACCCCAATTCTGCCAGGCCAGGAAAACCTGCTCATCAGTCAACCAAAGGAGATAAATCTCTTGGTGAATTTGGGAAAGTTTCAAACAAATCCTGTGGTGGCTTGTGATTCTGAGTGGGAATAAAACTACGGTTGTGTTGGTCTGGACTGGATGAAACCCGTGGCCTAGGGGAGAACGGCTGCCGGTGATCGTCCGTCCATCCTGAATCACTTCACTTCTTTTGGATCCCCTCTTTGAGCACAAGCCCAATGTCAGACCATGAGAGAAGTTTAAACTTTTCCTTTGCATTAATACTGTCCCCAAAGAGGAATGAACAGCAACAGTACCCAGGGATGTGTGGGCAGGAGACGTACAACCGCTCTTCCATTCCCAGTCTCCTCTCCTGGGCGCTTACGGACTGCTGCCTGCAGCGTCAGGCACCAGTATGGGGTTTGAGTCATGGACTTCAACAGAGATTATGAGAAGATCATCAGATTCATTATTTTCTTCTAAATCTAGCCAGGAATTAAGATCAGGGTTTCAGAGATTAAAGGCTAGTGGGATTACAGAAGGAAGATTTTCTTCAACTGGGAGTTGCCTCTTTTTCCTTTCTCCTCACAGTAAGTCTGGCACAGAGCCCCCTTCTCCCGTCCTGTGGCCAGAGGGGAGGCACCGGCCTACGAGCTGCAGAGCTGCTGCAAAGGGCAGGATTTTTCCCCAAGAAACTCCATGATTTTTTATGTTTATGAACTTGAGACTTTCTTCTACTTCTTTCTTATGTCCCACTTCCTTTTCCTTGCTCTACATATCTCCCTTAGAAGCTTTTATTTCACCTCACCCTCTGTCAGTCCTCCCTCCCACAGCAGCTTGAGTATCCTCTACCAGAGACAAACAAGAAAAAGTGGTGGGGTGGCTGGAACAGGCACGGCTTCCTCCGGCATCTTCCACATTAACTGCACAACACACTTTAGCGAATTCACAGCGCAGCTAGACAAGCAAATGATTCAATTTACAGAACTAATATAAAATACAATTACAGAAAGACAAAGGGGAAAGAAGGAGAGGTAGGCCAGGATAAGAAGATGATCTCAAAAGCTGGTGAGGCATAAACAGACTTCAGAGGAAGAACTGCATAAGAAAAGGCTGAGTGAAGAGTGTGCAAGCAGTGAAATAGGAGAGAAAGTGGATGGGGGGCAGAGCAAGACCCATGAAGCAAGCTGCTCTTGTGGCAAGGCTAAAAGTGCTGGGAAAGAGAATAAGTGCAGTTTTTAAGCCCACTTTTACAACGTTTATAGAACACTGGGCACTGCTGGAGGTTGAGTTTGCCATGCTGCTTAACCTGCATGACCAACTGGCCAAGAGCATTCCACAAAGCTCAGAGGCTATGGGGATGGACCTGAGTATCTCTGGGTCACTGCTTTAAGTATTCCATGAACAAGAAAAATGAGAATTTTACCAAAAGATGGGAAGCATCACATTGACCTCCACAGCTTGACCTTTGGTAAACATACTATATACAAAGACACACAGAGCTCAGGCCAGCTGTAGTAGCTGAACTCTTTCCCATTTTTCACCATTTCTGATTTTATCTCAGAAAACAAGAAGTGATACACAACAGAACTATGTCCCCAGTATACAGATTGATTTATTTACAACTAATTTCATTTAATACTAACAGACAACAGTCAAAGGTAGGCGAGGGAGGTTGTGATATACTCGTGCACCAGCCCTGGTTAACCACCCTCCTGAAAACTATGTTCCAGATGAACAGGTCTTAACCCCTTGAGTGAAGGGCAGTAGCGACATGTCAGATACTAACCAAGGCCTTGCACTACATCTGGAGACCTCAATTAATCCTGGTTCCTTCTACAAACCGAGCCAGCATCTCAGCAGATGGTGCTCTTTCCTCCACCAAAGAATGAAAGCACTTCATGATGCTGTGAGGGAAAAAATAAAGCCCAAACCTTGTCACTGTTCTCTTATAAGAAGCCCAGATGCTTATTCTGGAGCACCCTGACCAAGTGTCATCTGCATCCTGGCATGGCTTAGCGCATCCCTGCTAACATCCTGCCCTCAGCTGCTGTGCTGTGCCACACATACGCAACTGCAAGGTTCTACCCCAGCAGAGGCTGCGCTACAACAAGGAGCTACGTGCGGATACAATCAGTTTTCATAGCTTTTGTAACGCTGTATAAATCATGCTGAAATGGCATGGGGAGAGCGTCTATCTGGGAGGTTGATTCCATTGTGCTTGTCTGGATTGCAGGGAGAACAACAAAACTTCTATTTTTAAGTTTATTTGAACTTAAAGCATTAAGACAGACTAAAATCTCATGCCCCTGGCAGTTGTGTTGCAAGTGCTATCTCTCCTCCTTGCATTTGCTCCACACCCCAGCCTGTACTCTAGAAGCATCCTCAGACTCCCAATTTTGAAAAAGAAAAGAAAAAAAACCCTCAAAGCCAGCAGAAATCAGATAGGGTAACACCAATTATTGTGGTCACAGAGAAAGACTTCAGAGACCAAGAAAGTCCAGTTTAAAAGATGACCCATCAAATTCAGATATTCTTTTTAACCTTATGTAAGCTCTCTTATGCCTGGGTAAAAAAAAAAAAAAAAAGCCTAAAAATACAGAGACATTTACTTCTTAATTTTACTTCTCGGGTTTCTGGGCTTGCGGTTGAGCCTGGATACAAGGAAGAAAAGCAAAGCCCAAACTGCAGAAAAATCCAAGACAAGTTCCTTCCTTCCACTGCTCCCTCCAGGCACTCTTACAGGAACTCCAGTGCTCTCATTTCTGAAATTAAATTGCAGAGATCTTCACCTCCCTGCATGCCTGGACAAAGTGCTACGTGGGGAAAAAAAAAAATAATAATCACCCACTAAGATCTACCTTACTAAACACGGAGTCAGTGTCCCCAGTGTGGTCCCTGAGAAACACAGCTGCACAGACGCAGAGAAGAGACAGCTCTTTGCCGTGAAAAATCAAAGGGTGTATTTCAGCTTTGCCACAACACAGGAAGGTCCTTTGAAATCCAATGCATCACATTTCCTATGCAGTTAAAAAGCAAATCTAATAGAGAATTTTTATGTGCCCAAGCCCACAGAGGTCCAGCAATTAGCAATGCGAGAGTGAGATGCTGGGCAGAATGGAAACAGGGAGATCCATCACACACATACTGAACAGCAATGTCAGAAAAGACATGGGGGAAAAAGCAGAAAAGAAAAAGTTTCTGGTTCTGCTTTGTAACTTTATTGACTGACCTTGCAGAAAGCAAGGGGTTAATGAGCAGCAAAAATGCACGAGGACTCTCCCCTCTCCCCCGAAAAGATTACAGTCAGCTCTGCTTACAGGCACGGCCACATCAGGCCCTACCCCAGTGCACCATGAGAAATACAAAGGCTTATGAATTCGAAAGTCCTGATGCAGCACACTCCTTGGGGCTTGTTATTCAACTTTTTACTGCTGCTCTGTCAGCCTGAGCTTACTCTGAGGGAAATATGAAATTATCCAGCATGTGTATATTAGGAAAGCAGAGCCCAGGCACAGTCCCATGACTTACTGAGAGTCATGTCACAACGCTGTGGCAGACGGGAGCAGAAGCCACGGCCCTGCTTCAGCCTAGAAGGATGGATAGAAGTCACCTGCAGCTCCTTGCAGCCCTCCTCATACCCCTTCTGCGACACTGGTGACTTTGGCTTCACTGGATTTGTTCTTGTCAAGATATTGAGTAAAGAAAAAAACATCTTATTAAGAAGCTGACCCATGGGTCTCATGTTCTTCACACAAATTAACCTAGAGAATTAGATGTGTTTCATATAAATCATTTTCTCTCCCTCTCTCTGCCTCCCAAAAAAGAGATGAGGGAACAGCCTATTGAATCTGGCACTCTTAATGAAGAAAATGATGCAAGACAACCTAATGAAGTAGGAATTCCAGTTGGATATCAGTAGATCTATGAATAGAACATAAAGCACTCATTTTTATCAACAATAATATCAACACTAAAAATGGAAAAAAGTTTATAGCTTTTTTCTGTCTTTTTTTTTTTCCCCTCCAAGTGAGGCAAATGAATGTCAATAGGCTTTTATTCCCTATTCCAGTGGGATCGCTTGCCGTGAGAGCTAGCAGAGGCTGCGGTCCCCCTCTGATGCTACACAACAGCCTTCCAGGAACGACCAGAGCTGCCCTCCTGCCTACGGCTCGTGACAACATGTGACTGCGGTGAGCCAAAGGGACGCTTGCTGTGCGGGATCACAGGGATAAACCTGCCTGCTGGAGGACGCGGGTTAAACACAACGGGCACAGGAAAGAACCTGGTGTTGCATTGGCTTCTTCAAGAAGCACAAATTGCACTTCTGCATCATTAATCAGCAACGCCAACACAGAGCTGCACTGGGATAGAGCCGAGGCTCACTGTGCAATCTGAAACGTGGCATTTCGGGAGTTCTGAACGCTTCAGTCTGCAACCTGGAAATGACTACGGCAGAGAAGGTGCAGTGTAATTTACTGCATGCCCAACGTTATCTTGGGTTAAATCCAAGGAATTCTGTAGCATGGCTGAGCTGGGGAGACGGAAGTTGGGATCCCCTCTGAACAGAGCACTTGTGCACGTGAATACATCTCTCTGGGTTCAGTGGGAGTTCACCAGAGCTCTGGACCAGCAACTGGACTTTACTTCTCACCCCCACCCTCCTACATGACCAAGTTAGAGATTTCATAGCCTGAAATTGGCTCCCAGATATGACGCTCCTGCCGTTCTCTAACACTTGTCTTTCCTTTCCCTGCCCACATTACATAATAGGCAAGTTTATTTTTTTATTTTTTTTATAAGACAGCTTTTCATAACAATAGAAACTATTGGAGACCGAGATAACTTGATGAATTTTTCCTATTATCTAAGAGCTTAGTCACTCAGGGAATTAGTCATGTTCAAAATAACAGCTAGGCTCAAAGAGATTCAGAGCAACCGTTCTGGAGCAGAAGCAGCTAATGTCATAAATACATTAAGATGTTAGCTTGAAGCATTTCAGAGATTTTTCAAGAAGTGTTTAAAAAAAGAAAAACCCTTTGACTAGATACAAGGAAATCAGGTTCTTAGCCGTTAAAAAAACCACTGCTGTTTACAAAGCCTGCTGTGCTCAAACACCGAAACCCTCAACACACGAGGGACAGATGGACTTTGTGACCACACGGCGCGTGTGGCGTCCCAGCGAGTGCATCCTGCTCAATGCTCGACAAAATACTGCTTCATATTTCTTTGGCACCCTCCAAGCAACGGTATCAAAGGGTTTTCCAGACATCCCCGATGAATCATCGAGATAAATCTCAGGAGATAGTTATCAGCGTGTCCCTCGGCCAGCAGGTAGGAACCGGGGCACAGAGCCATGGTTTGTGCATAGGACTAGAGCCAGGCCTCCTCCTAGCCGCTCTTGGGATTGACACCAGAGCAACCGTCAGCATACATCAGGTATTTATCCAAATATTGTTATTTACCATAACATCAACCCTTTCTTAACCTGGACATTTATTGTGTAGTCTTATAACAACACTAGTAGGAGGCTATAATTGAAAGATTAAAGAAGCCCCAAACTGGGAGTGAAATGGAAAACAGAACAGAAACTACCTGGGTGAGAAAAATGCCACAAAGAAATGCATTTGGTAGGGCTGACTTAAGGCTTTGGAAGCTCTATGGCATTGCGGCACACACACAATTCTCCAGTGCATGCAGAGCTCATGCTACCCAAGTATCAACCTCCGGTGACAACAGATCCCAGGATGAACAGGAACAAACTTGCAATAAGCCACTCATCTGTGGAAAAAGGCCCTCCTTGCTGCAGGGTACGGAGATGACAGACCAAACAGCATCCTCTGCGGGACACCCAAACCGTTCGGCAGGTCACTGCGGCTTCCCTGGGTGCTTAACTGCGACGTGCTCGATCAGCTGTGAGCCAAGTGCTCTCTGTTCCCTTTCATCTCTGTGGGAGTTCAAAGTGCTCGGGGCCTCCGAAGTCCCATTCTTCCCTAATGCCTGGATACTGCAAGATCCTTTTCCATCCCATCTTGGCCTGACTTCTCACCACCAACTGCATTTGCTTATCCAAACTTTCAAAAATGAAAAAACGGACCAAAACTGCTTTCTTCTTCTTCTGCTTTCCTGACTCCACATTGAGCTTTTTAGGATTATGGAGTGCAAAGACCCTTTGTACTTCAAATATCCTGTGATTTGCAGACTGACAAGTGGAGAAGAATCAGTAAGGAAAAATGTAAGAAAGTTTTGTGGCTGCTGAACTGCCCTGCTCATGAATATCTCCACCACTTGCAGTGTTTTGCCCTTTTATTCACTGAACTCCTTTTCAAAATACTGAGTTGTGATGATTTACAATGGCTTACTTTTTGTTTATGACAGCAATGTAGAATATCAACAGATTGATTTTAAATATTTGAACAACATGCAATGTAAAGACATGGCTATACATGCCTGTAACAAACCAAAGACTGGGACTCTGTATCTATCGAAGCTAATGGCTGTGCTCACTTTGACTTTCACAGGCACAACATCAAGTCCGGGATTAGACCCTGTGTGAGGAAATACCGAGGAAGACGCACGCTTGTGGTTCCTGTAATACAGCCAAAGGCTTGGGGGAAAACTCTGCCCTTGTCAGATAAAAAACTATTCCAGAAAAGGCTGTATTATGGCATGATTTAAACCAACTCATTTGATTATCATGCCAGATCAATCTGCGAAGAATGCCTAACAAAATAATCGCCATACTTAGGATGCCGATCAGATGCGTAGATTTATTCTCATCACTACCAATGACAATTAGTTTCATCTTTCTGAGTTAGAAAGAGATACTAGCAGAGTTTAGCAACTTAGTACCAATGAAGCATGTAAAATACCCTCATGGGATGCTAGCATAATTGGCAAAAGATTAATTGTTTAAAAAACAGAAAGCAGCACATGCAAAGAAGAAAAAAAAAAAGCAGCCCCAACAGCTTAATATTATGGAATAATAGCTACGTGTTAGGGGCTGATTTAGAAATAAAGAGCCACCTGCCATGAGAACAAAAGGTACTATCACTTGTAAATATTAGTGACATGCTCCTTAGAGATGCCTAACTCTGAAAGGGAGCGGGTCTGATTCTTTAACCCAACCCAGCACCGAGAACAACAGAAAACAGCACTTTCTATAAATCAGTGCGGTGCAGAACTTCCGAGCAATCAGTCTAAAAATCCAGGTTTAGACCAAAGTGCCTGAGCAGAAAAAAGTTCAGGGATGCTATCCAAAATGAATTTCTATTGGTAGATACACAGAAAATAATATCAGAGCAAAAAAAGACAGCTGAAAATCCATAATAGAGGCTCAGTGCTAGTGTTGCTCTAGATGAAAGGCTAAANAATCCATAATAGAGGCTCAGTGCTCGTGAAAACTGGTCCAGTGTTACTCTAGATGCAAGGCTAAGGTTCTTCACCGTACGGCAGGCAGCTTAACGTGTGTGAATACATCAGCCAATCTTCACTTAAGAGTAAACCGAGCCATTTTATATTTCTGTAGCACATTTTAGCCGGTAGACTGAGATAGTAATATTCACGCTGACTTGCTGAAACGCAGCTACTTCTGGTGTGGAATAACTCACTTGTTTAGCAGAGTACACCAATAGGATCCAACATTTTAAGTACTAAAAATTAAAGTAACTTACCAATGGGAACAGCAAGCAATATCTGCGTTAGACGGAATACAGCTATCTGCATTGGCATTTGGCCAGGACATCGGGACCAATATGCCTTGTCTTGCAAATAAGAGTAGATTTTTGTACAGACCAAGCATCGCCAGGATCTTGGCTTCGCAGCGCAGCCGTAAGAGTGCTCCCAGCAGCCCAGCACCCCCAAGCGCAGGAGCCCTGTTCGCCCCTTGCAACCTTGGACCACAGCCACCCATCCCCAGGGAACCGGGTTCCTCGCTCACAGGCGATTGCAGAGATCTCTGCTGGATTTATCTTGGTTCAGTTTGGTTTTGTGGTTTTATCACCATTTTTTACCTTATTTTCAGATGATCTAGAGAAACGTGGAGTATCTTCAAATACTGCTGAGGTTGTTAAACTGCTGTGTAAAATACAGAAACCACAGCCCTCTCTTTCATTTTTTCCTTATTAGAAAGAGCAATATTGGGAAATTCCTGTGTAGAACCTGCTTCAAAATCAATCACTGGAGTTTCACTTTCCCCAAAAAATATTTTAAATTACAGGCTATTCAGGAACCCCTATAATTTCTCTCTAAGAGAGACCAAAGATTAGACTAATCAGAACAAAATAACAAAGTCTCCCTTACTGCCAGCAGCAAGAAAGGAAGCTAGAAAGATAAGAGAGCGAGAAAGTGTCAAGTCTTGTGCTATGTCAATTAGAAAAGCAGTTTGCCCTGCCCCACATCCCTTCCCCTCCCCACCAGAGCTCAGCAGTCACCCAGGAGGAAAGGATGAAAGAGCCACATCCAGCTTTCCATCACCACTTTCAGCGTAGTTATCTCTGAAAATGTAAATCGGCAAATAGGTGAAAGGCGATTTGTGTTGCTTAGACACCAGCGGAGAGGGGAAAAGTGCTACGCTGGCACGCGTGCGGGGAGGTGCAGGGACAGGGTGGCAGAGGGGAAGGAAAAACCTGGATGCTCAGAGGGTGGGAGGAGGCAGCAAAATCCCCAAACTGTTGCTAGGTGGTAGACAAGCCTAAAACAGGACCCTAAACAAATTTGCTGTCTGCCGCAGACTGCTGTCTACACCCCCACACTACGCTTCCAGCGCCAGCTTCAGAGTCTTTCAAAAGCATAAACCGCTAAGCTCCTGCTTGTATAAGTATCTTTGAGGGGATGGAAGGCAGAAGCAAGCTGCACAGGGTGTCACAGGAGAGAATGGGCAGTGATTTCCGCGCTGGCTCCAAAATCATCCCTGCTGCCAGGAACATCTGCCGGGTGCCCCCAACGGAGCCGAAACGCAGGGAATGAGCCAGGTGACGCCAGCAGCCTGCGTGGCCCGATGCTGCCAGCCACCCGGAGCGGGTCCGTGCCGCGGGACCAGCCCGTAGGGATGCCCTGAGGATGGAAAACGCCCAGGGAAGGGCAAAACAAAAAAACCCTGCAAAACCCAGCCCAGCGCAGAGAGGGGTAAGCAGAGGGAAATGCGATCACAAAGCAAAGCTGTACAAGGAAGGAGGCAAGGAGGGAGAGCTGGGGAAGAGGAGGAGTATCTCAATAACAACTGCATCTCTTCACGGGGAAGTTTCTGAATGAGAAACAGGGACCCTTGCTGAGATGGGGGAACTTCCCCGCTTTCCCTCCTGGCAGACAGAGCCCCTCAGAGCTGTACTCCAGGCACAGTGAGGGCATCTGCAAATTGGCAGTGGTTTTTTTTTTTTTATTAAGCAGAGCTGTCACTGTTTAAACTGCTTTCCTGAAGCCTCTGCACTTCAGAGGAGTGTTTCACTGTCTGATGCAAGCGAAGGCAGGGATGCTCCGGCTCAGCAGCAAATTCAGGCTCCCCCCGCACCGCAACTCATCATCCACAGAAGGGGCAGACCTGACAGGTCCCGGTAACGCTGCCGACAGCCAGCATCCCCATTTCGGTACTGCTCTCCTTCCAGTCCTCTCCCCAGCGGTTACACCACACACCCCACATGCAAGCACCTGGAAAATCCTTTGCTTTCCCCCACAAACCTGCCAGTTCACCCTATCGAAACCCACCTCCCTGGCCCCTGCCAACCGTCGCTCCCCCCCTCCCACGCCCCAACGCATGCACACGCTCCTTCCTTTCTTTTAATTTCTTCTTTTGCTCAGCAGTTTGGGAATGCAGAGTCCATAAAATGGCTACAGAGTGATCAATGGTTTCAAGGACAGGGAGTAAAGGAGGAGTCAGGAGATAGGACGAAGGCTTATTTCCCCATCAAAGTACTGCAATAAGAGGAAAAGAGAAAGACATAGCTACCTGAACTCACCATTCCTGATCCATCCCTTAGCCACTGCATCTTGCTTCTGATGATGTCCTTATTATCAGGGAGGGGAAAAAAAAATCCCTACTGCCTGTCGAGAGCTGGCAGGAAAAAAAAAAGAAGCCCCCCACCCCCACCCTAGCCTGGAGCTTTCAGTCAGACATCCCTCAGCCCGGCAATCCCGTGCCTGTCAAGAGCACGTTATTAGCAGCCTCCTCACTACCTGGGATTGTAGTTATTTATTTCAGTCACAGACGAGGGCTTTGAGGGGAGGGGGATGTCCTTTTATTCCCTTGCCGTGCTTTGAAACTCTGCAGGAAGGGAGCGGAAGGGAGGGAGGGGGCACCTACAAGAACTTCAGGAGGGTCCCCACAGGCACTCGGCAGCCCTGCCCTCCTCCCAGCCGCCGGTCCCCCTGGCCCCCAGCACTACGGGACTCCCAAATCTGCAGAGCCAGCACATGCCTCCACGCTCAGCACGGGGCTGGGGATTTTGCTGATGTTCAAAGGGCAGTAAGTTCTCACTCTGCTCTCCGCATGCAGAATAAGTCCCCTTCCCACCAAACCAAAACCTCCCAGCCCAGAAAGTGCTGCACCTGCCCAGGGTT
>VXBL01000257.1:70325-99374 GCA_013400195.1 Aramus guarauna | reverse complement strand
TCCTCCCCCCCCCAGCACCCACGCTCTGCTCCTCGCTAAAGGTTTTCATCCCCCTGCCCACCCCGCTTTGCTTTTTCCCCCGACTTTCTGGTCAGAGCACGGAAATGACAGCCTCCTGCACAGTTAGAAAAGAAAAGGCACTCATTAAATGTTCGTCATCAATACGGCCACCCACCACGCTGGGGTAGATGAGATCAGTCTGTCTGGCGCTGGTTAGGAGAGGCAGCGATAACATACGGGATGTGCACAGCCAACTGGAAACAGGATTGAACCCTCCTGATTCCTCCAGCTGGGACACGTATGTCGACATGGTTCTCCCCATTTTACGGAGCAGATACACGGAGATCAAAAGGAATTGGCCAAGGCCATTCAAAGAGGCTGTTGCGCTGCTGCTGCAGCCCTCTGCCACCCTCCTGGAGCTCACTGCCTGCAGGAAGGGGCAGCCCATCGCAAGGACTGACACGCATCTGAAATACCCCACCAATAGTCCCAATATCTCCTCTTGGGTAGCTGATGAAGTCCACAGCTACCTTCAGAGGCAAGAGAGGGCAGGTATAAATCGTGGAGACAGTGTGGTAAATGGCTAACATCCTGCTCTGGGTACAAAAGCCCACAGCCAGGATATACGTACCCTGGGTACACTGGGTATACTGGATCCACATACAGGATATACTGCAAAACCTGTAGAGAAGCTACAATCTCCTCTTTTACATTTACTGGCAGGTTAGGGTTATGTTTGAATGTTTGAGGGTTTTCCTTCCATGCACTCCTGCCTCAAGGGCAGAAGGGCATTTCAATCTCCTGCTCCTGACCTCCAGAGGAGTCATTTTTCCTGCAGCTGGAGATTTTGAGTCAGGAAACAACACGCAGCTCCTCGTGACTGCCACTTTCTGCTAGTCCTGCGCCATTCAGCAGGATGCGCGAGGGATCAGAGCCTAGGTGTCTTCATTATTTATTTAAATAGGACAGAACAAAAGTACAGGCAGGAGTGAAGAGATGCTGCCCGGCATGTTTGCGCTGCTTGGGCCCCACATAGCCTGCTCCAGTTACATCAAGCCATATTCCATCACCTTTTATATAGGCACTGACAGCCATCATTATTCCCAGAGATGGCTGACAAAAGAGAGTGTCAGAAAGCGAACACTTACAGACGTCCAAACTCCGGAATTCTGCCTAAGTTTCCTATGTTAAGTGACAGAAACCCCAGGTAAGCTATTTACATCCAATTATTTACTCCCCAATCTCCTACTGCACATGTTGCCGTGTGTTTGTGCAGCCCTGGTTTTCACAGAACTCACAGGTACGTGATCTGTTTGGGACGGCAGTCAGACCCAGTGCAACTGATTCAAAAGCTGTAGGGGTTGGGGAGAGCTAGGACAGAACTGACAGACAGACATCCTGAATGCACGGGCATTGTTTCCTTCAGAAAAATAAAAAAATAAAAGCAATCATCAGGTTATCTGTAACTGAAGGGAAATGGTTTTTCTACAAGGAAACATTAAATGAGAGATCTGCGATATTGTCAAGCGCACACACAATACAAGAAACACCCTCTTAAACACAAGATCATCTTTAAAACACACACTGCATCATCCCAGTAGCTCCACTAACTTCAGTCAGTTACACTCGTCTCAACCTCGGCAGCGCAAATGGAGGGAGAAGTTGTCTGGCACATCCCACCCTGTTGCTCTAATTGGTAAAGTGGAGATGGAGGAGGAGGAGGACAACAATTTCAGTTGAAGCTTATTACGCACAAGCAGAAATTATACCGATTTCTCTCCTCCTGCTGTCAGCTGTTGATTCGGCCTGTCAATAAGGCAAATATTCCACCGTTTCACTTCCTATCCCTTGTTTACGCTAAGCTGATTTGAGAAGTAAACCAAAGGTTGCCAGGTTAATTCTTGCTCCCTGCGAAGGTGACAAAAGGCAACAAGGACCACAGATTAGCCAAATCCCTGAATCAGCATCACTCTGCGCACACAAATCCAATCTTGCCCAGACCAGTGGGGCAGCGATTCGCTGGCACGTGTAATCTCAGAAAGAACCCAGCCGCGTATCCCCTGCCAAGACGACGCACCTCAGTTGCCTCGCGCTCTACGCAAAGCGTTTTGCCGCCAGCCAGTGGGCAGAGGACCAAACCCAGGGTCCCTGGTCAGAGCAGAGGCCACAGCAGGAAGAGCCACCTGCAAGCTTCTCCACCGGAGCAATGCCACGATGGAGGAGAGTACCTGCCTTTCAGGAAAGGGCGCCGTTTGGATGGGGATGTTGCAACTGAGCACACGTGAATGCACAGCGGGTAGCCCTACCAGCACACACTGGACACGTAGTATTTCAAATGACAACACCAGAGCCGTGAGTCACGCGGAGCACCACGGAGTAAGTGCTATGGGCACTGCATTGACAGTAAAATCCATACTGCCTAAGGGGAAAAAGAGACAACTTGAAGTGTGTAGTATTCGGGCACAGAGTTTGCACCACAGGCTCCTGTCCTGTGATTTAGCTTACAAAAAATGTCATTTCTACTACCCATGATAGTGAGTAATTCAATATTGCTTGAAAAAAATTTGAGGAAATCCTTCTATTTCTAGAAAGGCACTGAAGATGTAAGCAGTGAAGGTCCTTTTAGCTATCCTTTCCCTGTCACTCCATCGGCCATAGAAGGTGGGGATGTGTCACAGCTGCATGTCAGCACATTCGGCATGTTTCTGCAGGGTTCCCATCAGCTGGAGGTCAGCCAGCGCTGCCGCGGACTCCCCAGGGGTGACTCGCACATCTGAGACAACATAAAGCAGCACCGAGTCCTGCTG
The DNA here is from genome assembly GCA_013400195.1 of Aramus guarauna. Lineage (NCBI taxonomy): Eukaryota > Metazoa > Chordata > Aves > Gruiformes > Aramidae > Aramus > Aramus guarauna. The sequence continues at coordinate 96,567 of VXBL01000257.1, read as the reverse complement.
GGGAGGCAGAAAGTAGATTTTGCTTAGGTGAGCAGAGCAGGTCCTTGGTTTGTCTGGAGGATTGCTCCAAACTAAGTCCCATTAGAACATGTACTTTTCTCATTGATGACACAATGTCCTGTTCATTCTCAGCAGAACTGCGGTCCTGTAACATTTTACCTGTCACAGACTCTAAAAGTCTCTTTCCCTACAGAAAAAGGACCAAAGCCAGCTGGTGCGCTTCGGCCTCTGCACCCCCATTGCCCACACAATTCCTTCTACCACACACTCAGTCTGGATCAACCAACTTTTGGGATAATCCAGCCACTTGGTCTAAATCTGTATAGACTAAGAAAACTTCCGGCAGGATGGAGCATCCTTCCAACCTCCCAAGGGCTGTGGGGAAACTGCTCCCAGCCCGCCGCTGGATCATGCTTTCACACTCAGCCCTGAAACTCCCCACAGCCAAGCACCTGACCTGCCTTTGTACTGCAGCACCAGGCAGAGCACAGCCCCAGACCACACATCCTGTGCCTCCAGCCGGAATGGACCATCCCATGCACCTTCATATGGAGGAGTTGGCTACAAAGTAATGCCCAATCACAAGTACATCTTCCCTTTGCCAGTCCAGTCCAGTTTGGGGTCTACTGCTGAAAATGAAGTGACTGATATTCATATTCATAATGTGCAGTAACCTCACAGGTGGGTAGAGATGTGAAGGCAGGGACAAGGTTTACCTGGAAACTCTTCTGTAGTAGCAGTTGTGATATAAAGACTATAATTATTATATTAATGCCACTTTTCTGTCTGCAACTTTTTTCCTAATTACCTTCAGCTGGCGAGCAATTCAAAAGCAAAGCAAATGGGTATGAGCAGAAGGACGCTTAGTATCACACTGCAATGCTGAAAAAGCAAAAAGTAATCTCCATCCTTGTACCTCATCCAATACACGTGGAGTCATGTAAGTGACACACGTGAGACTTGAACGACATTCCCACTGCAATCCGCTGTCCGATCCAATATATGCAGACACCCACCCTGCTCTCCCACCGTTATATACTATTATGCTGCGGTATTGCAGGGCAGCTTTTGGGTGCAGATCCCCGGTGTGAGATAGATCCAAAACACAACACTGGGATCCCAAACTTGATGGCTAATTTTCTCACAACCTGCGAGAGCAGCAAAGGAAGCACAGCAGCATTACAGGATTTTACATGCCTCTAATCTCTCTTCTTCACTATATTATTTTACCACATCACCACTGAAATCTCCTTTAGATCTTCAAGGCCTCCTTTCTTTAATCTCACTGTAAGAATACTGGTATAAACAGCTCTCTGGATGTGGAAACTTTTTCCATGATGCTTCTCTCCCTCCCCTGCTGCTGCCTTCACAAGGGGATTTCCCTTTCTTTGCTTTTCACCCACTCTCCCCTTCCTCCCCAACTACAACGTTCATTGGAGGCGTCAGAGAATATCCGCCAGCCAACGCCTCCCCATCGAAATTCCAGCCCTGAATTGGCTCATTCAAGCGGGAGCCTGATGGTGCTCGTTGGAGAGCCCAGTCACACAATGGTTAGTTCATTGCTGCAGAAGGCAGATGCTCTTCCTTACACAGAGAGCACAAATATGTTCTTGCAGCCATTGTCTCTATTGAACTGCAAAGAAAAGGCACCAAATTCTACAGGTTAATTAATGAGAAAGGAGGGGAATTTGTCTAACCTCTACGAGGAATTATCCAGCCTGGCTTTATAAACCAATCAGCCACGCTACACAGCTATGAAATACGTACCTTCCTTCAGGAAAAAGCCCCAAACCCTATGGAATACTTTCATAATGGCCCAGTGCCTCTCAGATTAGCACAGCAATAATGCAGTGCTTCAGGCCCTTGCAAAGTATTATTATTATTATTTATGATACACTACAAGATAGTTTGTTTGTTCTTTAATAGGAGATGACATATTCAGGAGCTCCAGATACAAGTGTCCTCCTGAACTAACTCTGACACAAAGGTAGTTTTAGTCATAAATTATAGGGCTTGAACAAGTGCATAAAAATCATTTGCTCTGATGTAAGCAAGGGGGATCTTGCTGTTTACCGCAGGAAGGGAAAAAGATGATCATCTCCCTCTTGCAGCTGCAAACCAGAGGCATAAGGTCTTGCCCTGACTTGCCCAAGGTCACACATCAAAACAGGGGCAGTGGCAGACAGGGGAGCTCAAACCTGTCTCTCTCCGCTCCAAACCATCTCTCCAGTCCAGATCAGCTACGCGTATGTATACTCTATATGCTGGCACGAACTAGAGTTATTTCTAATTTAATTATGCATATTTGGCATTATTAATTATTCCGTATGTTTATATTTAGCAGTCACAGTGCAAACAGACACCAGTCTAGCTCCAGGCGTATCACACACAGCTTGCTCCTGTGGTAAAGGAGGTAAACGGTGGAACAGGCCACAGACTCTCCTCAAAGGACTTTTTGTTTGATTTTACTAACAAAATGACAGCTTCAATTTTTGAGAGGACAAAAAACAAACTATAACTTTTATGAAAGCCCTAGTGGAAAACCACAGTTTGGAAACCTATTTTTAAAAAAAGCAATTTTTTAAGAAACTGTTCTGCTCACAGCACCAGATCTCCGCGACACATCGACATCCCTCTCACCCCTCTCCACGCTGTTCCGGGAAGGCAGCGCCGCACCCAAGTCCCGTTCCCGTCTCCCTTCCAGAACCGCTCCTTTGCCAAGTTGCCTCCACAGTTTGCATCTTGTTTACTATCCCTTCTTCCTTGTCACCCCCCCGGCTGACTGACAAGACGACTCATGCCTCAGCCCATTTGATTTGCTAATACCTTTCAACTTTTTCCAACAGTGGCGTTTTTAAAACTCCCACATCTGCTTTAATTAAAGCATGGCAGCATGTTGCCAAGGAACACGCTCTGTTGCTAAGACCTCTGCTTTAGAGGCAAAAATTAATAACCTGCAGTCAAATTAAACTCTTAGGGTGATGAGGGAAGCACCCCAGTTCAGATCCCCAAGCCAGTTAAAAGTCTCTCCCGCATCCAAGTCTTCTTTATGTCCATTTGTTACTAGCACTGCCCTAGTTCTGCTTATTCAGGGAAAATCCTACAGAGATTAAAAAAAGGAATAAAACTAAATTTGAAAAAGAAAGGGCCTTACAAGTAACACAATGCTCGTATATAAATTTATTTCCTTTGTGTACTTAGAGATCTGCAGCAAAAAAAGATTTATTTTTTTTTTTTAAAGAAAAACTAGAGCTTAATATTCCTATTCACAAAAAGATCTACAGGGAACGATAGATGCTTTCCTGGGTCATGCATGTTAATGTCAGAAGGGACTGGCAAAGCCATATACCCTGCCACCGTGCTCCTCCCTCGTGCTGAGAGGTATGTTCCCTCACAGGACCCAGCACAGAGCCTGTAGGGCCCACAGCACGGCCGTGCCTCCAGGCCCCGGGGCACCTACAGCCCGCTCCCGTCACAACCTCGAAAGCTAGATTTGCACCCGAGCTCCTGTCTGTCCCCTCTCCCCCACCCAAAGCCAGCGAGGACCCCACTGGAGCTGGGTGCCTTCAGACAAAGTATCCCGACCTGGTCCTACACCTACAAATATATAAACCCTGGAACAGAAACGTTTTTCCTCCTGTTGAGATATCTGCACCTGGAGAAACCACAGCGGTGAGATGGCACAGTGATCCAGCCAAGGCACAGCTCCCACTGAAGTCCATGGGATTACTGCTTGAGTAACAATTTTACAGCTTGGCTCTCAATAAACAAAGGCATTGCATGGAAGGCAAGTAGAACGGTCTCCCAAGCCTTGCACCTCCATCAGACAGGTGAAGGTTTAATGAGCAGGTCGTATTTATATGGTTATGGCCACAGTTCATCAAAATGCACAGAGTGATGCAGAGAAGTCTTTCGTATTCACTCATCGCTCTTCTGGCTCTATTATTTAATACAAGCTGTGACCTGTGGCCCTGGATGCTGAGCTTAAGCAACTCAGTTCGCAGCCATGCTTTCATGGCTACAGTTGGTCTGAGATCCAAGTCCGTGGTAAGAGACCCTCAGCCAAGCAAGGTGCGCAGAGGAGCGCACACCGGAGTAGGGAGGGCTCCTGGAGCAGCCGAACCTCAGCCCTACAAGCATGGGATGCCCAGTGACGGACACCCAGGACGACAAGGAGTGTTTTGACCATCTTCTCTGGGATGATGTATATTTAGTCCTGACATGCATATTTTTCTACTGTACCTAGGTCAGGTAATTCTCAAGGTTTCTAGAGCCTTCCTGCACATTTCCCTCTCTGCTTTCTCGTGCCTGCCATCAGCTGCGCCAGCCAGGGCGCAGCTGGGCAAGTGAGACAGGCAGGGAAAGGAGCAGCTGGGACCAGCCCTAACCTCACCAAGAGAACTTCTTGTGCTGGGGCATCATGTGCAGCTCCAATCAGCGTAAGGAAACCTTTGCTGAGTCCCTCTATTAACTGGAACCATTGACTTTGAGAGTCAAGAAAATTACCCAGAGAGATGCTCTCCTTTAATACTTCAGGCTGCTAAAGCATCATGAGATTTCCCTCCTGAGAGAGCACTGCCTTGAGTCACCCACTGGAGTCAAAAGAAAGGCAGAGAGACTCTCTCTTTCCCACCCACCATCTGCAGAGGGATGTAAATTCACCTGATAAACAGTACTGCAGACCAAAGGGTGCAGCTCTTCAAACCCACTGACCATACTGCTTTCATTCCAGGCTACTTTTCAAGACCCCTCCAAGTCCCACAGTCCCCTCATCAGACTTTCATTGACACAGCCAGTCCACGGGTCTTCCCCACTGAGCTCAATCTGCAAAGGAAAGTTTCAATCTTGTTTCATTTTCAAAAGTATACAAAATTCACTTTCTGACACTGCTTTTCTTAAAGCTTCCAACCCTGTTCCCCTCCCTAAACCTACAACTCCTTGCTGGTGTCCTTTGAAATTGTTAAAACTCATCTGCCTACAATAATTACTAACTCAATGGTTTAATTCCAAATGAAATGAGATCCCTCTTGGGCTTGTTTTATTATTGCAGAGGAAACAGGCCATAGGCTCAAAGAGTCTCTGGCTTGCCAGGAAGAAAGCAGTAGGAAGGGGTATTGCCCTCCCGCTGTTCCCATGTCTTTCATTTCTGCATTGCCACACTGTCTGTTATGCCATATCAGTGCAGCGGGGTGTGCAGTAACAAGAGGAGACAGGCAGATCCAGGAGGAGCCAAAGGTTTCCCCATGGAGGCCATTTCACAGCAGGGATGCCTGACAGCAAATACAGGGTGTAAAACACGGACAAGGATCATCTAACATCTTCCAGAGCATTTACAATTTTGGGTCATAAACCAATAGAAGACTACAGAGGTCAAATCTCAGAAGCAGTTATAAAACTGCGGTCAAATAAATGAAGGGGTTAAAACCAGCTACACTACTGCCTGGAAAGCCTTTCTGTAGAAAAGCAATTCCTTTATTAAACACATTTCCCCACACGCATACGAAGCCATAAATATGTAGCATTCTCTCCCTCTAGTGGCTGGAGGCTTGGAAATAAAGAGGATGGAAAATGACCCTGCAGCTCCTGGAAACGAATGGAGTTGCCCCAGTGCGCCTGTCCCCCAAAGCCCCCAGGGGAGGCAGCAATCACCCCAGCAGGTACTAAGCCCAGAAAAGGTATTAAATCCTTTGCAAGAGTCACTCCCACCAGCGCTATGCAGAATAGGATGAAATGAGCTGCTATCTAAAATTCAGTCTGCTCTCACTAGATGCCTACAGGTTACTGCACCAGAGTCACTTACCTACGTGCGTTTGTTTTTCTTCTCCACAATGTTCCACTTTGAGACAAGTACTTGTTAATGTACCATTGCCAAGAACATACAAGAGCCGCTCTACACTCAATCTCACCGTACCATCCCACACCAGTCAGTCTGCCAGGACTGCTCACACCTTACAATGTCAGCGTGCTTGTAGTAAAGCATGAGGCATTAAAAAGTCACCCTGAGATGGTCTGACTGCACGAAGAGAGCGCTAGTGAGACAAACCAAGTGTGCAACTTGAGATGATATAATACAAAAAGCTCCACAATAAACTGTTTCTGAACATACTTATCTTAGTGTTAGCATTGCTCAAGGATTTACAAGATCACAAAATACTGAGCTCTGTACCACACTTTAGGTTCCCAGATTCGGTTACGTGGCTTCTCTATTTATAGGAGTGCTGGGACCTGTTCTCACATAAGCCTTCTGCCACTCAACCCATCCTCTAAGGAAAACTAGCATGGTGTATGACCTTCGTTTTAAATAAACGTAACATCGTTTAGAAGGACAGAGTTCTTGGAAGGGAGACAACACACCAATACCAGTTCAGGACAGTTCCTTTCCACTAACTGCAATGTAACTCCACCATTTCATTTTAGCTAAAATAAAAAAAAGTCACACTCAACAGCAGACATCATTACATCAGCACAAAATATATGTGTGCAGGTATGAATGCTGGATGAATATTCTCGACAACAGCAAAAATGTTCTTATAAAAAGCTAGGGAAAAAGGAAGAAAGAGGTGAGGGATGCTATCCAAGTGAGTTGGTGGTTTTGCTTCAAAGATAACATTTGCAAATCATCTTTGCAGTTTTTCCAGGCTTGCATGCCAATCAGTAGCATATCTGGGTCTTTTCAATAGCCTTGGGAAAAGAGGGTGAGTTTGAAGTGGGAAGGTCTCAAGCTTTGCCCAGATTTGCACAACCAGGAAAAAACATCCAGAAGGAAAACCTGGTTTGAACTGGCCTAGGAAAGGTTAACAGAGCTCCCCGCAACTCCTCCGGCTCTCTGGCCGTTATCTCAGCCACTTCCCTCCCGTTGCCCCTGAGGAGACGTATTGTGACAAGCCTGGCAGGGGCTTTTGCGAGATCAGTCTCATTGTATGACCATAACAATTTAAGTGTTGATTTTTGAAGAAGTGGATGCAAACCAGAATACATTCACCCAAGCAGATGCCTGTAAGAACCAATGAGGCAGGCAGACGTTAAAAACAACATTTATGCCAAAATCCCATTAAGCCAGATTTAATCCAAATCCCATCAAACCATCCTGGCCCTTCCTGCATCTCCTTCCTCGCTACTCGTGAGTCAGGTCCACCCTTTGCCTTCCAAAACTGTCCTTTGTCATTTAGTACTTTGACTGGCAGCAAAGCTTATAATTAGGTCCCAAACACGCCACGTCACTGCTGAGTACAAGGGATTATACACAAGTAAAGACTTTAAGAGCCCACGTGACGCAAAGTCGGAACACCATCTATCACCTTCTGGAGTGCTAAATATACCCATATTTTACTATATACTTGTCTGCTTAGCTATCTCAAGAGCAGTCTGTATCAGTCCCTAAAGGCGGCAGTTTGCTATTTATATATAAAGGTGCTTAGCAATTTTTGTCACTAAAGTTGCATAGATATATTCTACATGGGGCTTTTCATCCTTATAAACTTCAAGATGGAAAAAAAAAAAATCTACACTACAAACTAATCTTCACAGGTTCTTCGAAAGGGATGTTGTCAGGCGGCATGAGTGTCCTAATGCCTCAGAGAGTGTAATTTTTGTAAACTGCAATTTTAACAATGTTGAGAATATGACATGAGAAATAAGTTATACAGGCAGCCATTGAAGATCTTCCCATATTCCATCTACAAGAATGGCAGATCTTTGTGGTTTACCCTAGATTTTCACAAAATAAAGATGTACATGAAGTCCCTCAAGAAAGAAACATGCAAGATTACTTGCATAACCTAGGTAAGACTGTAAGATCACATTTTCAAATTTTCCCCCAAATCTAAAGCGTCTGGAAACACAGTAAGTGACACATTGCCTCACGTGACTAAAGACAATCACTGAGACTCCTTAAAGTCTCAACTGTGAAAAAACAAGATAGAATCAAAGGCACAGTGCTAAAATAAATGCTAGGTGCGTGGCCTTTGCTTGCTTAAACTCTGCCAGGCGGGACCTATAATGGCATTTAAAATACATGAAATGCACAAGACTGTTCAACCAAGTTGCACCGGAGGCTATAAATGCAGCCAGAAAACTCCTCTTGAGTGTGCTGAACCGAGCAGTCTGCTTGCCATTTACCACCTTTCCTTGCTAGGGTTTTTGTTTGGTTTTTTTTTTTTCAAAGGGAGCGGGTTTGAAATGTACAGGATTGTTTATCAAACACAATTTTTCTTAATTAAGTCATGTTGTGAAAATATAAAAATAGGCTTTTGGGGATAGCAGACTAACTGTAGAGGCATCACAAAAATATTCCTGCGTGAAGCAAAAAGGTGTGAAATCCATCTTCTTATAAAGAAATGTGTGGCTTATGCTTTACTCTGCTTCCACTATGCAGCCATATGCTGGCTGCTGTGTTCTATTAATAAACTCAGTGCTCTGCCATTATCCCACTTTGTGTCTGGATAAGCACGACTGGTGCACAATTTTGGGTACATAAATACTTAATGCTGATACCTTCGGTGGATAAAGACACTCAGGTGTCAGCTCTGCCATAAAGAGAATTTGATTAAGTCTCCTGCAAACAGCTCTATTAAGAACACGCCGATCCCATGCCATTCACAAATAGGAAGAATGGGGGGGGCTTCCTCCGCATCTCTGAATGACTCTGTAATATCTCTCTGATAGATGGGCCTTTTCATTACAAAGACACAAAGCAATACAGAATTTCCTCCAGCTTTGAATCGCAGCCACATCTCGTAGAACGTCCCAGCTCCCAGCTGGCACAAAGCAACGCGAACATGGAAAACAACAGTGTACCTGAGAGATGTATCTCACTGGCAAACAGTAGCTAATGACTCACATATTAGGCACTGCATAATTACTTAAGCAATTTCTTCTTTCAAAGTAAAATGTCCACGTTACGCGGTAGCTCAGTGCTAAAGTTTCTGGTGCAAAGATACTTTCGCTTACAGCAGCATAACCTTAGGTACTTGGGTCACGCACCAAAAATGTCAGCCAGTGGATCAGTATCACACATGAACTTAGGAGGCACATAGGTTCTGCAAAATTTTCCCATCTTCTTTGGGACTAACTGTATTTAAAAGATGTCTTCAGAGCACTCTGTGACATATCCAGGCTAGTTATAAACTCACCAAACGGGAGGTGGAGATGCATCAGCAAGGAGCTCTTCACTGCCTGCCCATGGATGTGAAGTAGATTTTCATGCGGAAACTGCTCAAAACCACTGACCACACACCTGGTTTAATGCCAGTTCGAGTGAGTGCTGTAGTCCCAGCAAACGTATCCTGCCAAGGATGGCAAAACTGTGTGTCGCTAGGAGTAGTGTTAGCTATTGACACAAAGGCTGGAGCTGTGACCTAGTTTTACCTAAATATATGTATATTCTTCACACGGAGATAAAATATGTATTGCTTGAAGTCATCACGGGATCATAAAAATTGCTAGCTACTGGTTGACAATTTTTCCTTAGTGGTAAAATTATCAGTCTGTTCTTCGTGGCCAGTCACTACACATGTTGGGGAGAATATGACTTATTACAAAAGGTGGGGAGTTTAACAGAGTTCTTGAGATACCATGAGAGCCCTGTGCGTGCACTCGGGTTCGGGGGGGCGGGGGGGGCACAAGAGATGTTTGACCTTTTCTTGGATGAAGTATACTGAATAACTTTGATTTCCCTCTTGTTCTCTCTGAAAATGACACCACATCTGCCCCAACCAGTGCCAGCAAGGGCAGAATGCTGCCATCGCATCCTTCTCATCACACTTCTCATGACCAAGAGACATAACTTTTTCCTAGACTAGAAACAAAATAGTTAATCTTCTACAAGGAGAGAAATTTTGTTTAATCTAAATGAGAAAGATTGAGTTAACTTTTCCAACTCAAAATAAAAGTAGATAGTTCTTTAGCCATGTTCTGATTACACCAGCTACCTCTCATGATGCTCAGGTTTATTTGGTTACATTTCCTCCAAAACATTTCCCAAGTTCTTTGAGCTTGCAAAACTTTACTGGAAACCAAAGAAAAATTTGATTTGGCAAAGATTCCCAGAATTGCTGCTCATTAGAGAACATTTTTGTTAAATGATTTGCTCTGGTACCTACAGTTCCAGCTGGAAACCAGAAAACCATTTTGCCAAGTATTTCAGCAATAGGCTGGGGGACCAGAGCTCTATTTTCTGATCTTACATACACTTCCTAGTATCATTTTGGCCCTGGTGGCTATGAAAACTGCATGGAGAGGGAAACTAGCTCGTTATAATCTCTTCCCCCCCCTCACGTTTTTTCTTTTCTCCCCCCATATTTCTTGTATTTCAATGTTATTTTTAACATTTAATAACAGTTCTGGCCCGCCATCCTAGATGGGACCAACTCCTGCAACACCCCAGGCATTCTCTGCTCCCATTGACTTCGAGCCTACATAAAACAGATCGAGCAATAGAGCTGAGCTTTAATGGCTTTAATCTTCTAAGACCTCAAATCATTTTACACTCATTTACAGGAATTATATACAATATTCACTTTCTCTTTCACTGAAATGGAGCTAGTTGAAGGCAGCCATTATCTGACAGCCCACAGAAATACCGTACAATGGATTAAGGCCCAAAGTAAAGAACATTCAAATGCACATTGTACCATAGCCATCACGGAGCTGATCAGAAAGTTGGGGCTTCTGCACAAACTGCTCACAGTTATTAAAACAGGCTTAGGTTGTGGAGGGGTTTTGTTTGGTTTGGGGGGGGTTAAACAAGCTTTCAGAAGAAAATTTTCCATTTCAGCTAAAATGTAAAGGCTAACTGTGTTGATGGAGGCACTTGATTATGGTTAAAAATTTCTGATTTTTCTTATTTGAGCCATCACCCTCAGAAAGAAGGGAAAAAGTTCCGGCTAGCAGAACAAACACAAAAATGGGCTGTAAATCTAGTTTTCTGACCAAAACCCACAATCTCAATGGAAAATATTCAAGCAGCCCTTAACAAAACAGTTCAGCGTAAGCCTGGGTGCACACTGGTCCATCGCTGCGGTGTTAGTCATGATGAATAAACAGGAGAAAAAAGGGGAAATGTCTTACTGGGCATTGCAGTCCTACTGGCTCCAACAGGAGTTTTTCATTTGGATTTATTGCAAAACCCCAAACTGTTACATTGCTGTTGTGCTCATTCAGTGGCTCTTGGTTTAACGATACAGGATGGGCAACGGTGCCAGCGGGGACGTTCCCCAGGGGAATACGCATGAGCAGGACACAGAAATCTCTGGCAATCTGACATAGCTCTGAGGTTAGCACATGGGAGCTTCTTGCTGGTTCCTTTTCTCTTGGACGTCTCAAGTAACTCGAGCAAGCCTAGGTACACCACAGGAGTGCGGAGGGAAGTGGAAACTAGTCCCTTCTCGATCATCCTGGATGTCATGAGCAATCCTGGTCCATTCCTGTCTATTGCCCTGCCAGGGACAAGGCAGTGCCCTGCAGCAGGCAGCTGCTCTTCGCTGCAAACACCCTTCATTTCAAAACCTTTCCCTGAGCACGAGGATGAGAGCGCGCCAGGCTGAGACACAACAAAGTGCAGCAAGTTTTGGCAGCCCTGCAGTTTCCTCACTGGAAAGCAGCTGCTCCTGCAAGCTTTCCCTATAAAGTGTCCAGGTTTCAGTAATACCTTCAAATATCTACTGAGCTCGTTGACAAGGAGTTATCCTTGGTGATCACAGGAGGACTGTGGGTCTGACCTGCCTGGGGAGGCCAAGGTACACTGCAAGAGCTCCATAAGAAACAGTTAATCCTCTAGGACAAGAGCAGTTTGTGATCATGTTGGTAGGAACAACAGGGCAATTTATGCTTGATGAAATTACTTTTTTTTTGTCCACTTGCTTTATTTGTTCCCTCAAGGAGATTAGTACTTTCTTGAGTTTAGGATGATTACTGAACCCTGAAAAACCAGTGTATGTGAAGCTTGCTGGAAAACTACCTCTAGTATGTTCACACAGTACACTACATTGATTCTGTTGCATACACAGTCTTTCAGCACATTAAATTGCTTCTCCCTGAAAGCTCTTCTCCCACTGAGTCTGCTAATTGTTTCTGCTTTTAAAAGTTATTAGTGATTTTAGAGTTGGCTATAGATGCTGGTTTAATAACCCCCGAGACTCCAAAACAGGTACCAGATAAGCACTAGCAACAAAAGCCTCGCCACACCATTCACTAAACATGACTTAGAGAGATGACGCCCCAAAAGATGACATCGTCATAAGGCCAACAACTTCTGCCCCAAGGTTGGACCTCATCCAACTCCTCCAGAGAGCAAACCAGCTCCTCCCTGACACAAGGACACCACATACAGTGCTCCTGGACATGGAGATGGACAAGTTCCTCAAAGCACTTTCAGTTACAGTCTGTGCACAGATATTGGTACTTGGGCAATTGGACAGGAGGCACTAACACTCCCCATCACAGAGGAGCTGCCAAAAACTCCCTGTTGGCTTTCCCTCCCTGCCAGCAAGTTGGGCAGGACAGACAGTAATTTAGAATGAACCCAGTTCTCAGCAGAAGCCCCCTGAGCCATCTGTCCCACCCACACCACCCCCATTTATCACTTCCAAGATTAAATCACCATTGCTTTACCCTTTCAGAAGCACATTTTTCTTTAGCAGCATGGTGATCAACACAACCCATTCTCCACCTGTCCAGCAATCATGTGACACCAAACTGCAAGCTGCTGATTCCTTTTCTTTATAGGGTATATTGAGAAGACCTCACTTCGTTTCCTCATCTAGACCTCTTGCTCTCTCTCCAGAGCCATTCAGCAAAAGCTGAACATTTAGTGTCAAGCTCCAGTGTTACAGAAGCACTTTCAGGCTGAAAACATGTCCCACGATATCCCTTCTAAACTCTGAGCCAAGCTTTGGGAATCCCAAATCATCCTTGGGCTCTCACTGCTTCTCCCTCTCTTATCTGTCTTCTCAAGCTGCTCTTTCACAGATGAAAGATGCTGTTCCCTTTAACAAGGAACATTCTAAGAAATCGACAAATACTTTTCCTTCAGCAAGGCCCTTGCTCTTATTCCCAGATGTGCATTCATGTACATCTCCTGCCTGCTTTGGAAATCCATTTGAAACTGCACACCAGAACATTTTTAAAACTCATGAACTGATATGGTGGGAGAGAGAGAAGAAAAAAGAAAGCTGCCTGAATGTCTCTGAGACGATGAAACAGCAAGGCAAATACCCCCACATGCAAAAATTTCTCCAGTTCAAACAATAGTTAACAAATATTTAATAGTTCCTTTGTCTCTGGTCTAAAATAAGAAGTGCCCTGGCCAGACATGACCATGCAAAATGTTCTTTCCCCATCCCATGCCCACCAATTCTCTGAAGCATCCTCTCTAAAAAGCTAACGCCACATGAATCTCAACGCCATGGGTGATGCCAACTGGGCACCAGAGCAGGCTGTTCCCACACAGCAACTCAGAGTAGTGGTTCTCAGTTCAGTTAGCTGAGAAGCCTCAGGCACTGAGCAAAGAGGTGCTCCAACCATCCAGACCTCCAGAGAGCCAGAAGCAAGGTCAGGAGCCAGAGAAGGGATGTGAACTCTCAGATCTCTTCTATGCTAACCTTCAGCTCTTCTGTATGGGGAAGTAAGCCACCACGAAAAGCATTTCATCCCCCATCTGCCTCCCTGTACGCACCTGGCACAGGGCACCCTCAGCAAAAGGGTGCTGGGGAAAGCTGGCTGTGGTTTGCCTGCTTTGCTCACGCAGTAAGTGACAGCATCTCTGAAAGGGAAGGCTTTAAAACTAGCCTCCACCTTTTACAGAAGTAACTTCATTTAAATACAGCCACAATGTCCTATTCCAGAAAGCCAAATGTAGGCCAAGCTCAGCCTGAAACGCCCTGTCAACACGATGAAAACCTACGCAAGTTTGAAGCAGCAGCAGCCGCCTGTGGTTTAGCTATCAGGTGAGCATGGGCAGGACAAGAAAGGCTCTCCACCAGTTTTCTGCTGAGTACAAGGCTCAGATACCTCTTGAAGGAGAATCCCACATTGCAAAGAAACCACCTTAATTTCAAACCAAAGGGGCTCTAAAAGGTGCCACATCTTTCACTTCAAATTATTTTTCCAGACACCGGTGATTTCAAAAGATCTGCATCGCTGAAGAGTGATCTTATTTCATTTTTAACCCTGAAACGAGACCACTGGCTATCCACACGCTGTGCTCCAAGCTGTGCCTCAGGACAGGGCGCAGGCACCCTCTCGCAGTGCTGAGCACCCAAAGCAACGGCACCAAACAGCAAGTTTCTTGGCAAGACCAGGTACATGCCAGAGAAAGGAATCTCCAACAGGCAAATCTCCCAGTATGTGTGCACTGAGAGATGAAGAATGATTCTCAGATGTTTGCACAGACACACTCACACACCCACAAGATGGTTACAAATGTGTAAAACAACTCATTATTCAGGGAGGAAAAGCAAGAGAAGAAGGTTTTACTGAATCAGGCCCTTGTGGGGGGGTGTACTGAACTCACATTTCCTTTGTGTATGATATTAGCAGCCATCTTCCTAAAAATCATGGCACTGATACATTCTTACAGAAGGGAAAGCAGGGAAACAAGGAACATGTGTGGGCATTTTCCTCTGCTGGTCATGACTTTCATCTCCCCACCCTGAGCTAAGTTCAATTATGTGGGGTTTTTTTAATATCAAATAATTAATTCAAATCGAACTGACTAAAAGTTAAAATTACATACAAAACACAAAAGCCAGAAAATTCTTTCCAAATACACTTTTCCCCCTCTCTCATTTTGCTTTTCATTCAGTCTCTCGTGCATCAATTAAATCCATCTCACCGTGTTCACTATTGAAATTAGACCGCCAGATCTTGAGAGCAAGCACGGGAGCTCTTTTAAATGGCCAAAGATTTTGTGGCATTCAGCTAGATGGTTTTGGTACTCATGGCATTACGGCAAATCCAGTAAAGCAGACTTCAAAATATTCAACACTTAAAATCGAACACGCACTTTAGAGCTTTTGGGGCCTGTGTAGTAAATGCAATACTAATGCTGACAATAAACTTAAATTACTGATGTTTGAAGATATATTGCTAACACCAAGAGAACTGGTGCCAGCACAACAAGTGCAAGGAAATAATCAGCATTTAATATTTCATAAAAATGTTTAAAAATTAAACATTGAAGTTATCAGGGTTTTTTTATTATTAGTTTTAATCATTTAGCTGGTTTTACAGCATCTTTGAGAATTTCTCTCAGTGCTCAGACAGCTCCGATGCCAACTGCTCAAACAATGCCACACATGTTTTTCAAGATGGCTGCTATCAGCAAGCTGCTCTGAAAAAGCTTTTTACTTAAAAACTTTGGTCCTGACTGCCACTCATTTTTTACTCTTGAGGAGAAGCACCCTTCCCTGAGCTTACGCACTCCTGGAGAGACCAAGCCCTTCTCCCAGGGGTCTCAAGGCAGAGATGAGGGGGACGTGACTCTTCCACACCTGACCTGGCCTTCACTGACACTTTGGGTTTGATGCCCCTCTACGAACAGGCTGCAGTCACCCAAGTGTTCAAGCACTGCTGCCAGCAAAGCAGCACCCTGATGGACCACAGAGCCCGCCCAGGCGCAGAGACAAGCCCAGCCCGTCTCCCTCCCGGCCCTGGTGCGCTGGTCCCACTGGTCCCTCCATGACCAAGGGCAGCCCCAGTCTCACCGCATCGGCTCTGGGGAAATTAAGTCTCACATCATGCCTTGCTTTCCTTCCCTTAACCCAAGGACAAGCCATCCCTCCTTCCGCACAGAGGTTGCCATGTCTTTCTCCACCTCACCAATGGCCCAATGAAGGCAGAGGCAAAGCACCACTTGCTCCTCTCATTCTCCAGCCACATCACAGCTTTGGGAGAATGAAGCAGAGTTGATTTTGACTTGTGTCTCACTGACAAAATCACCAGCTAAGGGCTTTTTTTAACTGGTGATGTTAAAATGAAGGAGCGCACTTGTCTGCTGGGTCCCAGGTGGAGTTGCAGAGTGGCAGTTAGAAGGATCATCCTTTCCCTGTAATCAGGGCAACATTGCTATGGGTGTCACTCAGGGAATAAACATGAATCTCTGCAATCCATTTTTACACTCGCTTCCCCGTCTCTAATCTGGCCTTAAGCATCCTGAATACAATGGGATGCAAAGCGTTAGGACAAGACACACTGTCAAATCCTGGATAAATATCCTGCCAAAATTCTGACTTTTAGAATCAAGCCTCTGCTGAAACCATCTCAGGATCTGCTTTTTTACAGAAAGCGAGGCAAGCATGTTCCATGACTATCTGTATCATGTCCAAGGAAGTCAAGGAAAGTAACTCCCAAACAGTCTGCCGCTAAGATTAAATACATTGCTGAATATCTCTAATCCCTCTCACGCTGCCACTTCCATAACCATCTATTTCAATGCCTCCCCACACCAAGGGCTGGTGACGTCAGAGCTCATCAGGGTTTTCAGAGCCAACTGTACAGATCGGTCATCAGTTCACCTGGAAAAAAGGACATTCAATCCGATTTTTGTTTTCCCATCCTCTAAGAAATAGATGGGGGAAGCTAATATTAGCTCTTCCAGGAATAGTTAGGTGGCTAAAAAGAGAACAAAGGTGATAAAATAGACTGTCTGCAGCTGCTGCAGGAGAGGTTTTATTCCTCCAGCCTGTCTGTTGTTATCCCCAACAGCCTCTGCCTTTTGTTGTCACTTGATGAAAGACCTGGATAAAACCCTTGGGTCAGCTCTGCGACATCCACCATCAAAGGGGGATAGGATTAAATGCACATCAGCTAAAACTGATCATGCTAGTAGATTTGGACCTTCTGCAAATATATGTAAGTTGATAAGGAAGGAAGACCCTCTGGCCAGCTCAGGCGTCTCTTCCTATCCGCTTTCTTAGGGACCCTACATCACTGCATGCCCAGGCGGTGAGCAGTAATGCGAAACACTTTGCATTCCCATGAAAGCCCTCACTGTAAAACCCCAAGGTGCTTTGGAGAACTGAATGTGTATTTTGCAGACTCCCTGCTGGCGAGATGCTACCCAAAGAGACAAAGGTGGTTTTGACCCAAATCACAGCAGCCAACACAGAGCTGCAGTGGGACCCCAAGCTCCGGTGTCATCTCTGTGCAACCAGTGTGTGTCATTCAGGCTCCTGCCATCCCCTTCTCCTCATTTCTGATCCCACCGCACAGTACAGAACATGGGATCCCCGAGATCAGACGAATGCTACCTTTTTTTGTGCATCAATATTCCCAGTCTCTTTCAAATAAAACTTTTTAAATGATAAATCACCTGATGGCTCAAGTGTTCACTCTTTGTTCATCCTGGCCAGAAGAAAGACCCTGTTCCACAGCAAATGGAAATGAACTGCGTTAATTCCTGCCTTGCATTTTGCCCTGATACAACTAAGGTAGAGCATCAAAAGCCATGAGTTAAAATTCCTCCTCGATGTTTTACTTTCAATGAGTTGGGTAGCAGTGGGGAACTGCATAATTTGTTTCCATTTTCATGACTACATTCTGCCTTTTTGGCCACCACCAGGCCTGGCTTTAATGGCGTACAAATTATACACAGAAACAGTCATAAACTGTACTGAAGTACTAAAGGACTTTCCCCCCCCCCTTCTCAGAAACAAAGATTTGACACATTGCTGCCTTATTAAATCTATCGTGAATGTGCATGCTTGGATGACTATAATTACAGCAATTTAGTAGGGTCTTTTGTTTTGTTGCATAAGCTAAAAAATAGGGAGCTGGAGGAAATCGAAAATAAAAGCCCACTGGACACAAAATGTTTTCCGGGAACCACATGAGAGAGTGAAGAATTCCTGTTTGCAAAAACACTCATTCTGGATGGGGTTAACAGTGCTGGATGGTCATTAAGCAAAGAGCACCCACAACAAGCAACAGGGCTACAAGGAAGATGTTTGGGAACCATGTTATATCCCATAGCCTCTTCAGTGGTGAAACTTGATTTGAGCTCAGGGGAAGGTATGGCTTCCAGAGTCAGACCCAGACCACTGTGCCCTGGGCTCTAACACACCTAGAACACAATTGTCCCAGCAACGTCCTCCAGAGTCATCTTTGACTCCCACCAAGCAACACCCTTTCAGTGCTCTGTGAGCCAAGAACAAACCTACCGAATCCATGCTGGGTGAAGGTGGAGGCTGAATTGAATTTTGCCTTTAGAAGAGCTCCACTGACCGCTAGGCAAATCTCAGCTTGTGGTATGCTCTGGGGGCTGCGCCGCTCAGGCCAGGGCAGAACCTGCTTGTGAAGGCAGCAATTTGGCTCAGCAGCGGACATGCTCTTATCACATACACGTGCTCACAGGGGGTACCATGAGAGGAAGGTCTGCATTCACTCTTACACCAAACAGAGCCAAGGAAGGCAAGATCCCAAAGCAGAATGGGGATACCACCTTCCAAAAAAACATGCCAACCACTGAAGCAGCTTCCAGTGCCTCACCACTAATTTATTTAGTGCAACCACAGCCTCAGCAACGTGGTGCAGCCCTGACATCAGCCATGAGAACCGCAGAGGCTATGGCAGACAGTCCTGACATTTGGGGAAAGGCAGATTTCTTACATGAACAGAAGCTTGGTTTCACTCATTTTTGTATTCCTGCAAACTGCACAATTCTGTAATAGAAGGGCACAGATTTTCCCAGATGAGCCCCAAAACTCAAAAGCTAGCTCCTATCTCAATTTCTGCATAATCATCACATGCAGACAGGGAATGTCTGCCTGCACAGGTATAAAAGCTAAGACCTATTACAGAATAAAACAGCTTCTTGAGCTGTAATTTTTTTCCTTGCCAATTTGGACAGCTGAGAGCACATACTGGCTTGTCACTGCTGTATTTTCCCTGCAATGGGAGCAGGCCTGGGAATCCCACAAGGAACGTGTGGATCTGATCCTGTGATGAGTGTTTTGGATCAGCAACCAACAAGGTACCTTGGTGCCCTGTGTGCGCACCGCTCCTCCAGACAACCCTCTGCATCTATTAGCAGCATCTGCTGCTAATAAACAAGGAGAAGCCAAGACACCAGCTTGCTGCTATTTTTGGATTATAAGCCTGTTTTGAAAGCAAAGGAAATTTCCAGCTTTCACAAAGGCCTTTAACCTTCTTTATGTGGGAAACTACCTGCTGTATATTCCCACCAGGCATATACTCACATACGGATTCTTTAAATTACCTGAAATGCTATTAGCTTAATTTCCAAATCAGAAGCTAAAGCACGCTGCCAGAAGAGAGAAAACAGGTCATAAATTAACATTAGCCACAAGTGTAACATAAACCCAACTCTATGCTGCTGAGCCAGTGAGAACAGATGAGCCATCAGTTGTTCATACAGAAGAGCGCTGAGCAGTGGAAGAAGATCCCTTTTCCCATGTCACAGGAAGCTCTCGGAGCTAAGCACACACTCTTGAGATCTGGGCAAGGAGCATTTGCACAGTCTACGCCATGACAGTCCTGTGGAAGTAATAAGCTGAGAAAAGAAACGTGGCTAAGGATCAAAAAAATCTGACATCTTACGTCATTACAGACAAATTTGCAAGAAGACAATGTGCTCCCTTTCCACTGCAAGGTATCGCATAACATAACACCAGAATAAGTGCTTCTGCCACAATCCTCAGGGTCTTAAAAAAAAAAAAAACAAAACAAAACAAAACACAAAAAACCACAAAACATCATTGCAGATATAAGTTGAAGGCAGGCAGTGGGATTATTCCTGTGATGAACACGGCACCTTGTCTTGTACTGCAACTAGCCCTGACACTTTGCTCTAACATGTATAATAGACATAAATGAGCCTCAAGCAAAACCACAGATCCTTAGTAACTCTGCTTCAAAATCGAGATCTCAGTTTGGTTACTCAAGCCTTTTATTAGTACTGGGTGTTCCCAGCAGAATTCTGCCAGCACTCAAATCTCTGCACGTGGACCTCAAGGTATGAAGGTTTTGAAGCATGGCTCACCTCACAGATCACTTAACAGTCATAGATTCATCAAATGCTAGTTTTTAACTCCTTTGTATCAAGTGCCAGCAGTCTGCATATGCCCAATGCAAGCAAAACTGGAGGCAGAAGACCACAGGACTGAGACACATGAGCCAAATGCAACGCAAAAGTTCCAGCTCAAAGACCAGTTTAAAGAAAGAACCCAAAACTAGCATGTTCCTTTTATTTCTATTCAAATCAAAGATGCAATTTTTCCATCAGTGTTATAATTTGGGGGTAGGCAGTGAGGGCTGACTCAGGACTTGTGAATTCTTTGGGCTGGCAGCGCTGCAGGGACAAGGGATATCACCATCACATGTCCTTTCTTCTCAACCCTGGAGAAAATTATTGCAGCCAGAGAATCAAAAGGCTGCAACAGCAAGGGACCAACCTAGAGTGGTGCCAGGGGAGGTTCAGATCGGATATCAGGAAAAATTTCTTCACTGAAAGGGTTATCAAGCACTGGAACACGCTGCCCAGGGAAGTGGTAGAGTCACCATCCCTGGATGTATTTAAAAGACACATAGATGTGGTGCTTGGGGACATGGTTTAGTGGTGAACTTGGCAGGGTGAGGTTAATGGTTGGACTTGATGACCTTAAAGGTCTTTTCCAACCTAAAAAGTTCTATGATTTTGCTGCTTCCCCTCACACACACAAGCCCAAACTCTCCAACCTGCTCCAATGCCCCCCCGTCCTCTCTTCTCCCCATGTCTTTGCCACATTGTGCACAATCTGGAGCCCTGAATACCCGCTCTATTCCAAAACTATCCAGGCTCTGATTAGGGAATGAAACATGCGTCACACTATCTGCACATCAAAGACCTCACAGCCACAGCATCTGCAGGGATGGGAAAGGGAAGGAGCAGAACAGAGGTGACAGTAGGGACTGATTGTGCGTAGGGGGAGCTCCCCATTGAGATTTTTGTCAGTGTATTTAAAGATCTGGGAGGCTGCACTTCCTCTGAGCTTTCATAATTCCTGCTCAGCACAAACCCAGCTTCACCAGTCCTCCTCCCTCCCCCTTGCAACCCATCTCAGCATCCAAACAAAGTGTCAGCTAGAGACTGATGTCAGACTGAAATCTGCTGGCAGAAAGTTGTTGTTTTCGCATTTTTGTTTTTCTACTTAAGTCTGCATTATCCACAGCAACTTGAATATTCAGATAGCTCAGATAACAGAAACCGATGTCTCCGGTATGTGCTAGAAGGAGACTGTCAGAAAAAAGAAGCCAGTCTCTTTCAAATGCCCTGAGATGCTCAAATCTTTTTTGCTTTTCCTGAACAGTCAAGTCCCTTCCCCCCCCTCCCCCACCCCTCCTCTTTGATAGAATTACCAAAAAAGAAAAATTGGTCTTCAGATACTAATTTCACCACCAGCCCTTCTCAGTCTGAACCCATCCTTGCAGTCACTTCAGCACCTTTTCTGGGGGTGATGCATCAAGTGCTGGAGTTCTCTTTCCTGATCCTGGTAAAAATCTCCCCAAAGCTCAACACTGCCAGAGGAGTGCAGCTGTTTGTTTAGCTTTGTCCGGATCTTTACAGCTGATGGACTGCTCCATAATGGCCATGCCTGAGCAGTCAGCTCAATTATGGGTGTCTAACCTTGTGGTACCCAGTCAAATTGGCTTGTAGAGCACTAACAGATTTCCAGGGAGAGAAGCACAGGGCAATAGAACACTCAAAGATGAATTTAAGCTGCCCATTATTTAGACTCACTTGTCTTGGTTACTGTTTAGAGATCCCTTCAAAGCAGCACATGGGGCACAGCTCAGAAAACACTGCTTTAACTAATACGGCTGAGACACCAGTTGTTGGAGGTCAGCAAGTTTCCACAGCTTGAGGGCTGCCCAGCAATCCTCAAATTTACTAGAGAGAGAGAATGCCTGGTTCACAGAGAAGGATAAAGTTTTAGGCTCTGACCTCTCTTTGAGACAATGCCCTAAGTCTCAAATCAGTTACCTAGTAGTGGTTCGAACATGAGAGTGAATAATCCACTTCAGCTGTACATAGCAAAGCCCATTTACCTTCTGTAAAAGTCAGCACAGAATTTGCAAATGTTGAGATGCTGCAATTCCATGATGAACAACCAACCCTGCCACCTTTAAACTTCTGCAGAAAACTTTCAGCCACTCATCTCAGTGGATGTGACGGCACAGATTTCTGCAGAAGCAGTACTGAAGGTAGGGTGATGGGACTACCTCCGCCCTGCCCAAGCAGCCAGCAGCATGTCTCAGGCCTCCTAATTCCATGCCAGAGCCTTCAGATCACATCACAAGAGTGTGCTCTCTGATTAGATGACTTACACAACTAACCAACACAGTGTGAATTGTACACGTCTGCTAGTACGGTCTAAACCATGGTTCAGATTTCCCTTCGGGAAAATCCTCCTGCTTCACAGATTGACATTTATGTGGATACAGCAACAGATCAGAGGACTGTGCGCGCACCTTAATCATCACTTCAGTCTGGTTTCTGATATTTTGTAGATTTTTTTTTTCCTATCCTTTTCACAGCTCCAACAAAGAATAACCCATTAGCTGAACTCAAAATAAACCCCAACAGCTTCAAGCTATAACTAACCATGTCAGATATGCAGGATTCTGTAAGCTCCTATTTTCACCATGCAAGAGCAAGAAAACAGGAAAGGCAAGGAGAAAGGGTGGAGTTCGAGCCTTTTTTTTTTTTTACAGCATATTGCTGTAACAACAGCTAATCCGTATATACACATGCTGTGCAGATTGTCAAAGCCGAAGAGCCACGTGTGAGCTGCAGAATCATAACACCACCACACTGGCCAAATCTGTAAAGAAGTCTCTGACCAGCCCACAGCCACGGGACAGAGAAAGGTATGAACTCCAGGCTTACAGCAGGAAACCACAGCACACACAGAGCTGTGTGATAGGAAGCTGGACACTGCCAGCTCCTTCCTTGCCTTAGAAAGGCCCCAATTCCCTCAGCCATCCTTTTCAGGACTTGAGGAGGGTTGTGAAGTGCAAAGTGGTATGACTGGAGCAATGATAGAGAGGGGAGGAAAGAGAGGAAATTTAAAAAGAAAATCTATGCACTGCAACACTGACATGATCACCTGTCTCCAACAACCCCGCAATTATGTGCCTCACTAAGTTTGCCAAGTCTGCAATTTCTAACAGGCTGGAAAATACCATAAGCCAGTGACTGCAGCCACCACACAGCTGCACCACTCCGTCCCCTCGGAGAGCGCTCATGGAAGCCTCTCATTTCCTGTTTCTCACAGGAAAACATCTCCATGGCCATCCAATGCAGACGGACTCATTTGGATGGGTAGAATTTGGTTAACCCCAGCACCATTGAGACATCTAGATGTAGCGAGTTGCTAGATGCTGAGGATGCCTCAGAGGTCAGTGATGCTCAGCACCTCTCTCCATGCTTAAATACCCTGTAGGATACCTTAAAAAAACCCTCAGTAAATTTCTCCCAATTCATTCCTATCCCTGTTTCTTAATAAGAGCTTGCAAACCTCATTTTTAAAATGATGGTTCTCATCATATTCAGGAATAACTATTTTTGTTTAGAGATGGAGCAAAGAAATGGTTTTAAATTATGCTAAGAAAACCCTTTGGCATTTTAACAGGCATTAGAAAGAACCAATTTCAGAACAGTGTCTTATAATGGATGTCTCCATGGATACCTCTTTGTCAGCACCTCATTAGATAAGAGCTGAGACATGTAAGAGTATCTTCTCCTGCATTTCAGAAGGTACCTCAAAAACACTAATTACGCAAATCTCCATCCTCTGACTGGTGGGTACTTGTAAGTTCAGGTAACAAAATGGGTAAGCTGAGCCATGCTGGGAGAGGAAGGCAAGATATTTCATTTAGACTCTCTTCATACGATTGCTGACTCTTCAACAATTACCAGAGACTGGGGAACCCCTTTAGGCCCCAAACCTGCTTTTTTGCCCCCCTCTGCCCCTCCTCCTTTTTCTTTTTAACAGCAAGAAGATCAAAAGGAAGAGACAAACGGAGAGGCAGAATTCAGAGAGCAGCATCTGGGACATCTGTGGTGAAAGAAAGCAGAAGAGTTTGCATGGCAGAACCATCACCAGGACTAGCCAGGACCTGGTAGCTAGAGAGACATAGCTCAGAGGAGTTAAGATGAGCACTCTTGCTAGATACTCCACAGATGAGCAACTAATTAGTCACCATAAGGGCAAATATTTCAATTTAAACAAAAAGCGAGCTCTGGTAGAAACACAGGAACCACAAAGCTAGATTGACTTTCAGAACAGTATCAATGACACTAGAAAGACAAAGACAGCATTGAGAAACCCATGTAAGCGAGATACAGATAACAAAATCCTCAGAAACAAGGTGAATTGTGGGAGATGGGTCCCACTGGGACCTCCAATTTGTTCTTCCATTGCTGAGCACAGCAGAGGTTATAAATGCTGCAATCTCCTACTCCTGAGGCAGCTGGGAGCCCACTCAGATCCTAGCATGGCTTAGAGCTGCCGCAGGGAAGGGTTTTTCCTCTATCCCTGAGCAGTCACTGTAAATCAGTCTAATTCACTGGAGAAATCCTTTGGACTGCTCTCAATTATGCTGATGTGCAACAGCCCCATGGGACTATCTACCCGCTGGGGATCGCTGGCATGCTGCTTCTTGGCTGCACTGCCTTCCTGGCCTCCCAGGTGGGAGCAGAGAAACAGGGAGCTCCACAGCAGGGGAAAACCTCCCACCACCAGCCAGCTGGGTGTTTGAGCCCCTTCCCATGGCACTGTGACAAGGCTCAGGCCTGAACCTGCAGGGATGACCTCCAAGTAGAATAAAATCTTACTGAATCCTTAGGGGGATAATCCAAGACAGGAGTTGCCTATTGGAAGTATTTTTATACTGGAGACCTTCCTGTGCGGTGTTTCTATTTCAGGCATGCTACTTTGAAAGCTCAGGAACAAAGTGGAGCCCTGTCAGGTTTCTCACACCCAGAACAAAGATAGCTCACCTGAGAAGCTGCCACTGCAATGCTTTAAACAGAAATTGGGGTTCAGTCTTAGGACTGGGAAGTTTGGAAAAGGCAGAAAGTGAGATCTGCACAGCAGGTTTGTACACATAAGAAGTCAGAACCCGGGAGCGCTGCTGTGTCCCCAGCACAGTTCTGACTGGCACCAGCTCAGACCCAGCATAAAATTGGGTTCGGACTAAGAGAGGTGGATAGGAACATTGGGAACTGTTCAAGAAGTACAAAATGCTGTCTGCAATTAAAGCTGAGGGATACGCAGAGATATGGTTTATTGGGAACAGTTGCTGAGTTAGAAATAGTTACCCTCCAAGCGTCATCTTGTTGGCAACTCACACTCAGAGAAACGGCTTGCTCACACCCTTCTCCAAAGTTCATACAAAGTCCAGCTTACATGTTTCAACTTAAAAATTAAAGGTCAATTCTGAGTGCCTCCATTATCTGTGTCTACAATGAGGATACCGGCACTTCACCATTGCCACAGGAAAGGTGCGGCAGCCTGTATCAGGCAGGCACAACACCAGAAGACAATGCGTACACATATCACCAACTTATTACACTTTGTTCATCAAGGGCTGTTTCATCAAAATTCTTCTGCTGCTCCTATGCCAAAACCTTCTTCAATCCCTGGGAAATTCAGAGTGCTGATGGGAGAGATGCAGTCTCCCTGTTGTCTCTAATCAGTCAACACCAGTGCTCTCCACCACCAAGACCACTGCAGCCACCTGATCCACAGCCCTCCTGCCTTCCACTCCTGGCTGAAGCCACCCTCAGCACCCACTGCACCGTTCTTCCATCCTAAGGCACGCCAACACTGGGCACAGTAATTGCAAACTCTTCTTTCTCTTTCTGCCACAGGATTTTTGACTGAGCAGTGACTGTACCCCCACCGAGCAGACCAAATATTTCCTGTTTCATCTGTCACACAAACACCAGTGGATTTAATTATGCAAGAATTGGCTCCCTTGTGGCCCATCTTCATTATTAGTCCTTTACCTGAGGCTGTGTAAGCAGAAATATTTGGAGTTTTTCTAATGACAATTACTTGTATTTATATAGCGCCTGTCATCCCAAAGAATCCCCCAGCACTGTAAAAGCAGGGAAGCACTTTACTCATCCCTGAACTGTAACTACCTCAACAGTGCAGCACGGCAGCTCTAATGCACACAGTGATCTGGGCATGAAAGGAGGAAAGTTTCCCTAACCTGTGACAAGAAGGCAAAAGAAAAA
>VXBL01000257.1:36053-70290 GCA_013400195.1 Aramus guarauna | reverse complement strand
AAAAAAAAAAAACCACCACACACCACACTTTCCCACAGGGAGTTTCTCAGAACTGAGACCTTTAGCACAGTCCTACCAAATCAGTGAGTCCCTTCGGGGACTGCAGACAAAGGGGCAGCTCTTCAGATGCACAAGGAGTACAGAAGCTTTCGTGCTCTGATCGTGTTGAAAACAGATTTTTTTGGTTAAACCTTCAGGCTGGAGACAATGCTGTAGACACAGATAATGCCGTTGCGTCAGGTACCCTAAAGTAAACATCGACGTCCTGCAGCTTGTGGAGAGCTCAGAGGAGGTTCAGGCACTTCTCAAACACAGGAAGGAAACAGGGCAATTTACAGAGAGCAGGAGAGCACTTCAAAGTCTCAAATGCCACTAATTTTTGAAGGGCAGACTTATGCAAACCTGAAGTTTGAGCATTTTTTCTTCCAACTGTTTTCTCTAGGAATCCCTCTCATAGAACAAAGCCTTGTAGTGCAGAAGAGAGAACATCCACTCCTGACAAAAACCTTCCCTCCATAAGGAAAATTAACTAAAAATTTCCCAGCTCTCACCTTCACTCCACACTCCCCAGAACAGCAAGCCAGGGCATCCACCTACCAACCAAGCACCACCGAACTGTGATTTCCTGAAGATTTGATCGGAACAATTACTATGCTCATGAGAGCTGTGGTAGCAATTTTCATCCAAACATCTCCTTTGCAGCAAACGTGAAGAAAGAGAACGGCTAAGGTTAACCAAAGCTAGGAATACAACCTTAGAAACTTCGGCAGCTGAATAAAAAGGATCATAACCTATACAGAGGTCAGAGAGTCAAGAGTAGTTAATTCATTTCTACCACAGCCATCCCCCAGGGATGGGGGAAATCAGATGGCTTTTCTGACTTTCATTTGCCTATTCAGCTGCACACAAGCGATAGCTCAGAATCATTGTGGTGATCAGAGGAAAGCACTCCGATAGCCGACGTGCCAGCTACCCTCCATGTATGCTTCTGTAATATGACAACCTTTTTGTCAGAGGACTTCTTTTTATTCTTCATGAATTTCCTCAATAACTACAGCTTTCAGAATACATTTTAAGACAAAGACATGCTTGAATATTAATGCTATAAAAAATAATGGGAGTTGAAAGTATGTCCTTGATCACGTCTAGACAGAACCAGATATAATGGATTTCTAGTATCTAGGTAGTAGATATAAATAGATTAGTATTACTCAAAGACCTGGAACATCTCTATATATTATCCAGAGAGGAGTGATCCTATAGCACAAGTCCTTACTGAATATCTATTGTCTAATAACAAGTGCACCATTCAGGTCCTGAATCGCTACCTGTAAAGTACCTGGAGGAAACCAGTCAAGGGGTTCTGGGGAGCTGCTCGAAGTCCACTCTTCAATCTCTTCTCTTCTGGTAAAGGGAGTGACAAATGCCATCAGAACTGACCCCAAAACTGGAGCTCAGTAAACTTTAAAGATCAGGAAACTGCATCCAAAGACTGCAGGCAAAGTGCCCTACCAACCTCTGAGTTCGGATAGGAATGTCAGCGTTCAAATCAAACAACCGGCCAAGAAAACATGAATGGCAGACGTGAGGTCAAACCCAGCTCTGAACTCCATGACTGTGTTTCAGAAGCCTCAAAGACAGTAGATGAATTCCCAACTCGGAGCTCCTATGAAATTCATACTCCCATCCTGTTACAACCAGCAGCCCAGAAAAGGCAGGAACTGAATCCCCCCAGCATCTCACACAGTCTCAGCGGAGGCTGTTGTGATCAGGTGTCCAAGCCCCTTTGACTGTTCAGCACAGGTTCACTGACAGCACAGTGCCAAAGAAGGATTTGGCCGCAGGCGCATCAAAACTAGTAAGGGCAGAGACAGCGTGTGTTGGCATAAGAAGCATTCACACTTAGCCAGGAGTTCAGCAATATGAAGACCTTTGTCAAGAAAGGGGGAAAATGAAAGGGGGGGGAGGCACGGGGGGGAAGAGAGCAGGAGTAGGTTCATCTACGAGTTAAGGCTGGTTTAGGTGTAAGCCTAGGGGAATTAACTTTAACACTCCATTTCAGCTTCTTTTTCCCTTTCTTTTGCACAAACTTGAATCTCTCTCCTGTCAGACTTTGATGGCTTTATGTAACTGTTTAAAAATTGAACAAGCTTCTTAACTTAGGTTTAGCAGAACACACTTTTTTGCCTTTCTCTCTCTCGAATGCACATTAAGAATAAAGGTTTCCGGAGAAAACAAGACCTTTTCCATCCTCTGACATCAGCCACTGTAGTACACAAAGCCACGTCCTTGAGGACTGTATTTTTTGTACATTCTGTTCCAGTACAAGCCAATGCATTTGCAGCCCCAGTGGGCTTTACAACTGGTAGCTGGAAAGAAAGATTCATCCCAGAGAAAATACACAGGTTAACCACCGCAGCAGCACCCACAGCGCAACCCTTCAACAGGGGGGGAGAATCCTAGAAAGTAGTCAGGAGGAAAGAAAGCCCAAAACCTTGGCAGTAAGGTACGGCAGCAAAAGCTCCGAGTGGCAGGCAGCAGTTTGCCCCAAATTACGGCCTGAGAAACAGTCTGTGACCCACGGCTATCGTAAGAATAACTTTTTTTTCTTTTTTTTTAAATATAAGCTGAAAAAGTTTCTGCTCTTGGACTAGATAAAAAAGCTTGAGACTCCCTCAAGGCTCAAAAAACAGAGGCAAATAACCCCCACCCTTTTCTGTGTGTTTGCATTTCTTAATTACACCAGTTTCTAAGCCAGAACCGTATTTGTTGACGCTTCAGGTTGGCAATGATGGTGGAAGACGCTTTTGGCAAACCCAGTAAAAATATTCAACAGCAAGATTTATAATTAAAGCCCTTCTCCTCTTTTGCTTTGTTTATTAGAAAGTGTCTGTGTTTGCGTTGTGGGCTCTTTAGGGCAAACACTGCTTCTTACTGTTTGCACAAGCTCAGAACAACAGACTCAGTCCCAGCCAGGGGCCACAAGCTACAGTCAACAACAAACACACAGCGCAGGCATCTCTTGCTCGAGCTGTTTTGCTCCCAGCTTGGAGCTAAACCACAGGCCTCACGGCAGCGGGCTAAGCCTACGAAAGGCACCAGTCACAGACTTTCCCCAGCTCCAGTTTTGGGACACAATGAGCAAAGCACACCCAGTTCTGCTTTTGGGCATCACTGCACCACCCCGGGCAGCCCGGCTGCATCCTCTCCTCCCAGCACCGGGCAACTCCCCAGGCCATCCTGCAGCTGCCACTTTCTGCTCATTAACCCTGAGCATCCCTGGACACAGCCATCCCAGCCAGCAAATCCAGAGTTTGTGCTGCACACCAACACTACTGGCCTTCCCCCAGCGCAACGGTGCTGTACTTGCCAAGTCACAACAACAAAAAAAAAATCTCAAGTGCACCAAGCACTGCAATCCCAGTGGCATAAAGCCAAATTCAACATTTTGATATCCAGCATCTCTTGCACCCAAAAAAGGGGATGTGATAGTCTCACAATACTGCTGCACGGGTGCCAGCACTACGCTTCCCCTTCTAGGGATGGAGATCCCAAAGCACAACAAAGCTGAGCTTTCCAGTATCCCACACTGAGTCAGGAAGATACTAAAGAATAGGACAATTTCATTATCGCTGTTTATCTCATGGTTGTATGAAGAGCTAACCCCCTCCTGCCCACACCACCCTGGCAGCACATGGGGTGGGCTGTACAGACCACAAACGAACTATTAAAAAGACTGGCAGGCACGAGCACTGCAGGTTTTTTCTCCTCTACTGCTTTTGCCTGCCACATCTTCACACCACATTTTGCTTGTCCCCAGCCTGATGCTGTCACTGGAGGAGGTGCCATTGACACCCACGTAACCCCATGTGCTGGTTACGGGGTGTCATACCCATGCATCCCAAGTCAGTTCTTGGTGCACGTGGACAGTCGTGCCGGTGTATCAGTGTCCCACAGTGGGCAGGAACCTGCTTTGGGGGTGCAGCCCAGGGGCAATACGTAGTACAGGTTTGCTTTAGGGACTGTCTAGGCACAGAACAGAAAATCCTACGTACAGACCTCAGGTTTGCACTGCAAGTGGAACCTTAGAGTCTAAAAGCTGGATGGATGAGCCACCAGACCAAGGGTCCTGAAGACAGAGCAGCATCCCCAAGAAAATCAGCAGATTTTCAGAGCCCTGACCAAAAGATTGCAGCTTCACAAGGTTTTTGAATGTGGCCTGCTTATGCGTCTGTGCTGTGCATCCAGAATTTAGTATAAAAGGCATATGGATCTAACCAGACAGCAGAAAGAACACCTAACGCACATTTGCAGAACAGTGCCACATGTTTCAGCCACATCAGGCAAAAAGCAAATAATGAAATAATAATTGGAAAAAGATCCTGACCCTTCCTCAAAGGCTGCAGAGGTGTTGCTGCCAGCGCAAGAGCTGCGGCTCTACAGCACGAGCAGAGGGGCTGACAGTGTGCGAAGGGAGCACACGTTTCCCGCACGGCCTAGGGCTCATCCTTGCAAGGACGCTGCTCCCCAGCACGTCGCAGGCAGCTGCGAAGTGGAGCGCCACGTCTGCCTTCCCGGACAGAGCTGAAAATGGTACAAAGCCTGCCCCCAAACCAGGCTGCGCTGCTCCCAGCCATCCCCATTTCCTTACCCATTCTGTACAAAGCCACGAGGGATCACCGCCCGCCCTCGCGACTCCTGCAGAGGGGGCTGCACCAAGCTCCGCGCCACGGAGATGGCCGGACCTGCACCAGCCTATATGCGGCACATTATATAAGCTATATGGGAGGCAACTCCTTTCACACCACCACCAATTACCTGGTTAACCCCAAAATTGCAGCAGACCCGCAGCTGCCTACAACAGTGCTGCTCAGCTCAATTGCTCAGTGTCAAGCAAGAGTTATCCACCGTCAAACTTCTGACCTACTTCTGTGTTGTGTTTCTCCCCCTCCCTGCTCCTGCCCTCAGTCCCCAATTAAATCTGTGTGAGATTTCCTCAATTATCCTCTTCCTGCTAATAGATGTGGAAAGAGGATGCCATAACAATGTATTCCCCTGGCAACGGTTCAAAATAAATCTCAGAATTAATGTTGAAGAGTGCAGGATGTAGGAATATTTTCATTAAACATAAATGTATAGAAACGAGCAGTTATATTTAAGAAAGCTGATCTTTTGCTGTCACCACAATACTTAACCTCTCAGCCATGCAGTGAGAATCCTGGTGCACTTATTTAATTGACAGGCCAATAAATCAGCACTAATCTCCCCTTTCTGTGTAGCTGTGCACGCTTATGTTCAGCTGAGGTCAGCTGTTTCGGAATACAGCAACACTCAACTGGCACAACCGAAACAGCATCATGCATGGGAATCCTGTTTGAAAACCACTCAGGTTTGGAAGACACAAAGCATCCTAATGCTTGAAACAGACACATACATAGAACAAAACTTGGAGGGGGGGATCTAAACAATAAAAATCTGTGTTTGGAAATTTTTGCAGGAGAAAAAGTTTATACATACCTTTGGGAAGAGAAGGAGCAGGAATAGAGAACTATTTGAGCATGTTAATTAAGATATTCCGATAGGCACTCGCAATTTTGGATGAATATAGAGATAATTTGAACAAGATTTCTAATTGAAACAAAAAACGTCTGTGAGGAATACGTAATGAACAGTGCCTGGGAATCACTTTACCCATTACAGAAGACATCAAGCCTTTGTTCAGCTTTATAGGCCCCTTTCGACTCATCCCAGAAAAGTATTGTGAGATAACAAATTGCAAGTCTTCATAAAAAGGAGGCTTTAATCTAATGGAAACTACATCTGCATACCTACAAGCTGCACTTTTCATACCTGAGTTCCTACTTTATCTTCTCTATTTACCCAAAACTGTATCTTAGGCCAGAAACGCTGTATGATCTCCTAACAGCTAGATAACAAACTGCAATTAAACATATTGCTACAAAGGGAGCTCAGTGTAGCAATACTACAGAAAAGGAAAAAAAAAAAAAAGGTTATTTTAAGCCTGGTGGAGTAACACAGAGCATATTAAAGGAAGTCAGACCACATCCCTGCTGCAAATACCCAGTAAACTTAACAGGCAGCATGTCCATAAGCACACAGCAAATAGCTAGTAGGGTGATCTCAAAATTATTTAGGGCACTGCAGTGCTGGATGAGGCTGAAATGAAAACAGATGAAGACTTAAACCAAGGTAGCAAAGGAAATGTCTCTGCAATGAGATGTGAAACCATCTCCCACAACTAGGGACCAACGGGCGAGCTAAGAATCACACAAGACTGCAGAAGCAAACAGGCTTTCGTTGTGCTAGAGATGGACTGAGTAGAGGAAGAAAAGGAAATAAAACATTTTTAACTATTCTCCAGTACTTCATGCTCTGTGTGAGACCTGGATGTTAAAAATTATTAACACCCCTGGTAACAGAGTGCCATCTCTCAAAATCCTAGTCCCCTTTTTGAATAAGGAAGGCAATAACTCCTCTCTCCCTGAAATTATAAGCAGCAATGCTCTGCTCATCTCTGGAAAACACACTTTCTCTAAATATCTCCTGAGAGGCTCTGAACAAAAAGCTACAGCTTCCCCTCTCGCCTCCCTCCCATCGCTGTTTGCTGTATGTACACCAAAGGCCTTCACTTCCACCTTAATGCACATGTACTAAAGCTATTTTCAGCCAAGAGTGACGTGGCTTTGTTTGCATAACTGGGTTCTACCTCATGATCTGCTGCTCTAATAGTTTGCAAAATAATAGCTGGAAAATATCCAATTCCAAAAGAAGTGCCTGTAAAGTTTGGTTTGCCTTTACCTTAAGGGAAAAAAAAAGGAGGAAAAAAGTCATTCTGCAGAAGTACTTATAAAATGCTTCAGCAAGATGTAAACCAAATTATTTAACAATGAGCAGCTGAGATGTGAGGATTTAATTCTGCTCTGTTTTGGGTGAAAGAGTATCCAAACAGAAAAGGCAAAACAAAACTCACACAGGAAGATAACCATTTTACACAGTGGAGTTTTAAACACTACAGCCAGATCCACTGCAGAAATGATTTGTAACAACTCACATCAACCCAAAATATCATCCATAGGAAATGCAAACTTATCACTGATGGTTAAAAACAAAAGCAGAGCCCAAAATAGCAGCATTTCAGATGAAGCGAGTATGTCAGTTGGACTATTCTCAACTGTCAAAACTGAGCTGTAATCACAGATCTCTCTTGAGGAATTTTTGATATCTGTCCAGTGTTAAAAATAAAAGTGAGCTATCTTAGAAGAGAAATAGATGGCTCTAATAAAGAATGTAAGGAAATAAATCATGTACACAAAAAGATCCAACAACTGGGTCTTCTTGTCCAGTCCTCAACTCCTGGCAAAAGATGGACAAAATCCATTTCTATAGCAATTTTGTCACTGCAAAATGTTGTAAAAGTGGGACCGAACATTTTCCTAATCTGCATAGCCGACTGAGCCAGGAGAATTTACCATTTTTGTTTTAGCACACCCTTGTTTTGAAAGTACCCGTGCTTCAGGTTCTTTTCGCACCTGCACAAATCACTGAGCTGCCAGAGATGGGAGGAGAGTCTGGAAACATCTTTTTTACCCTGAACTGAAACAACACATCCTGGGAGCTTCGCTCACGGGGATGGCTGGCCAACTGTGCTGTGCTGTATGTCAGCAGGGGAATTACACAGCAAGCACCACGCAGTGCAATTGCAGGGAAAACACCTGACAGCACACTGTTCAGCAGGCTTGATAGAGACGAAATAACATAGCCGTTTGCAAAAGACCGCATTAGCTTCTTAACCATTTCACGGAGTCGCTGTGGAGCTGAAAGCCTCACAGTACAGAGCCTGTCGTACTGCAAAGACCGTGGAAATCTCCCAGAGGTGCTCAAGGCAGCAGTGGCCCATACAGCTGAACATCTGGGAGTTGACACTCACAAGACAAAGGCAATCCCACAAGACAGCTTCTGTCAGCATCACCCTGCGTAATCCCAGGAACGCAGTCATCATTGCCAAGACACGCAAGTGCACCACTGCAATGAGGAAGTCTTGAAAAGCTTTAATTCACCTTCTTCTCTTAGTTTTCCTGCTTTCTAGAGGACATCACCTGACTGCAGCTTATTTAAGTGCCCAAAAGACAACTGCAACAAGGCAGCCCTGTCACTGCTTGGCAACATGCTGCTCAGCCCCCTCCCCAGCATCATGCTGACACTGATTTGACCTATCCACGTCTGCATCTAAATATCTCAGAGACACCAAGTACCCCTACAGCACAGCAAGCCCCCTTTAAAAGAGAGTCACTAGTCATTGCCTGGCTGCAGTGGGACCTGCCTGTTTCTCCAGGCAAGGCTGAACTCACCTAAAAATTTGGAAGCGTGTCAAGAGACAGAGAGCTGAGGAACACCCATCATACAAAGGGCAGTGGTGGAGTTATTTCTGCTTTTAGATATGTAAGTTCTTGTATGAGGAGGAGTGTAAAAGGGAATCTTTCAGTACTGACTCATCTCTCTTGGAGGAATCTGCTTTTTGGGTATCCCACTCCAGCTGTGGCTTACAGCAGGACTTTTCTGGCTTGAGCAATTACTTTGCTTTCCTTTCTCTGACTTACCAAATCACGTATCGCATCACAGGGAGGAACCCTACGTTTGACATCACCACACAAAGCACAGCAGACAAGCAGAACTGCGAAAGACAACACTTTGTTAGCATGTAGATTTGCAGGAAAATGCATCTTGACCTGGGAAGCAGCCAGTGCCCAAGCAGCTCTCCACATTCAGCATAAGTTAAATCCCCTGCTGAGGGCAAGCGAGGTTCGAGGCCAGTGCCCAAAGACCCCTCTGAAGGTGGTCCCCAACAGCCACAGGCTCTGAGCTGCACCCCTGACAAGGGGGTGATTTCCCTGATGCTGGCTCATGGAGGTTCAGGCTCTGCAGCCTCCTCCACTCTTCCAAGGATGCTGCAATGCATCCTGCTGATGCAGTCTGTCGTGGCATTGTGATGGCAAACAGTATTTAATACTGGTAAGGGCAGTACTGCAACCAGCTACAATTCCATCTTTTCTTCCAGGTGCACAGGACTGCAACCACTGACCCCATCACACCAGGTGGAACGAACATGAAACATCTATTCTTGTTCAGATAAGACTGATCTCTCAAGGTTTTTGGACAACAGGATAATATATTTCCCTAGATATTAGAGAGTGAAAGAGATTTATTAGGGGAATTATTCTCTATATTCTGTGCAACCCATTAAGAGATTAAGTTTTCCCTGATTCATTGAGGAGCTCATTGCAGGCCATGTGATTTCACTAATAAAAATACTCAAGCTCTCTTTGCAGCTTCTCATCCTGTTAATTTTATACTCCTCATTCTCCAAGTACAAGCATAGTGTTGGGTTAATGTCCCAAGTTTAATTCAGGTATGAAAACCACTATAGTTCTGTAGAACAAAGCCAAGGACAAAATTAGACCCTTTATTCCTACCTGTGGTACTAATAGCAGCAACTTGTTACCCAAACCCTACTTCAGCTTCTTGATTTCAAAACACAGAGCAAAATCCAGCCAAAGCAACTGCACCTTCCCTGTAAGCCCCAGATTTTCACATGCCAAAGTATCACAGCAGGATGGCTAGGTGCACTGCATTTGGTTTTTTTATAAACATATCCCCTCTACATTATACGAATATCATCAAATTAGAAGAGAGCGCAGAAAGGAGCAGAGGAGATGGTCCTCAATCTTCCTTCCAGGCCATCAATGGAAACAAATCAACAGCTTTGGACACAGCATGGTACTGCACACAGCTCACACCACCACAGGAGTAGGACAGCCTTCCCACCTCCACACTGCAGCTCTCCATCACAGGAGCCGAAGGGGAATTGCCCTTGGCTGTGTCAGTCTGATGCAGCGAAGCGCTTCAGATCTCAGCTCTGAGACTACAGGGAGCCACAAATACAGGAACCATTTCCCCTTCACCCCTTGACGAGTCTCTGGATGTATTCACCTAGGCAGTGACCAGTGGCTTCAGCAGCACTTCTGTGTGGAAGACGCATCTTGGAATCACATCTCAGCAGCTACAGAAGAGGTTTTGAAGCTATGACCTGTGCTTTCGCCTCTCCCTCCCAAATTTAGCTCCTTTTCAGCTAAATACTGGTGACACTGCAGTGGCCTTGAATCACAAATGCAGCCAGAGCTTAGGAAGCACTACAAAAGCATTTGTTCCAATATTTACTCAGAGATTTTTCATGCTACACCTACCACGGACTTCAGTTTATTGAGAACATAGTGCACTGGGGAAGGGCAAACCACACAGACTCTATGCTGCTGCCAAGCAAAATGTCATTAAGGTTTTAGCAATGCAACACAAATTGAGTTTACATTAAAGCTTCTTTTGTAAAAAACATATTCCAGAGTGAAACACAGTGACAGAGCTGAGTAATGAGTTGAAGCAGAGCAATCAAGATGGAACTGAGCAATAGGGAAAAGCATCCATTCCAAGCTGCTATTTCAGATGAGGACAGAGAGCTTAATTTGAACTATAGAGGAGGTGATTACGTACAGTCACCATTATACACACATTTAATACTATGTAGGATGCAGTACCTACCACCTGCAGCTGCACAGAAAACACCCCAAGGTCCAACTGCACTATAAAGACTATCACAAACTGGAAGCTGAGAATTCTTCTTAATATAGGCTTACATGGAAGCAGCTGAGAACCTCTAAGTCTGAAACTTCAATCCTCTCTCTTGTGCTACCCAGAACAGAAACCCAGAACTCACAAGTTCACCATTTCATCATTTCAAGCTTTTCCTTCCTGTAAGGATTCACACTCACTGAAGCTCTGCCTGTCCCCAGGCGTGGTAGAGAAACACCCGTGCTACGGCACTGTTGGTGTAACACCAAAGGAAACAAGGCTTACTTTCCCCCAGCACTGCTCTGCACAGAAACACAGCACTCAAATGTGATTTCTAAGCAAGACAAAATAACCAGAGCATGGTAAGTTTGTAAGTACTGCTCACTTCTGATACTAGGAATCCTAAAGTGTATTTTGCACTAATATTCATCACAGTCACTGGGGAACAAGTTCAAAACGTGGTCCACTCATGCAAAATGGATGCCAGTGGGTTTAGGGATGACCCAGAGTTCACTGGAGACTCTGCACATTCATTCAACATTCTCTGTGCTCTGACCAGTTCATAAACTAAATCGGATTAGACACATCAGACCTCAGGTGCTTAAAAGGCTGCAAACCCCGCTAATTCAGAGCTCCTTGCTGAGCACTCTTCACACAGACACATGGGGACCATATAACAGCATTAGAGAGTTATGAGGCTCTGAGACAGGGGCATCAGGATCTGTCAGTGTGGACTGAACTGCTGTTTCCTCCTTGAATGAGTAAGCCAATTTTAACTTATTTTTATTAATAATACTGCACAGAGGTTTTCAGAACTTGCAAAAAACATTTATAAATTCCTAAGAGTGGCTTCATGGAGGAAAGCAATGGAAAAACTATATAAAGATTACCGAGCACTGCTAAGTAGAGCAGCATAATAGGTTTATCAAGATATAAAACAAATCCCCCCAAAAATATACAGAACAGACATACTCTGCCAGCAGAAGCACTGAATGTTTAAAATGAGGGAAGAGAGATTAAAAGAGGATGTGTTTTTCTGGCAGCCCTCCATATGTGCACATAAACCTCTCATAACCAGAGCACTGATATTTAAACTAATTAGCACCAGGAAAGCCACGGGACTATGCTTTTCTGTCAGCCTATTCACATGGACAGGAGGACTGAAAAAAATAACTACGATTATATACAGCTCACGTATCAGAATGCAGCAGTCCACAATCCCTGCCACACCCCCCTCCTCCCCTAAGTAGCAAGGCAAGAGAAACATGGTGCAGGACACATTTCAAATAGAAAAAAAAAAGATAACCCCACTAAACAAAATGCTCACTCAGCATTATGCTAGAAGATAAAAATAGAAAGCAGAAGAGCTAGTACTGAATATCAAGCAGCATTCCCTATTCATTGCAACACAGTATGGGCAAGAGAGAACCCAAATCAACTTTCCCTTCACTCGGTTCTCTTGGAGGCTGCACATTGTTTGAATTTCCTATTCCTCATAAACATGCCAGCAGGGAATTAGCTTTGGAGAGCTGTGGACTTGCACATCCACCATCATTGCAATGGCAACCCCCCACCAGCCTCTCAAAATAGCTCATGACTTAGAGAGGAGAAAGGACAAGCTGGGTTGGTGGTTATTTAGTGAATATTCAACACCTTTGCACAGCAGGCCTGCCTATTATTAGTACAGGAGATGTCAAAGAAGCTGGCTCTCACGCAAAGTTTCCATTCTAACTAATTAGATGGTGGCTTCCTCCAGCATATAAATTTGTGCTTTAGTCCCTTATACAAGAGCACACAGGACAGGAAGGGGAGAAAGGAGCAGAGAACAGGAATTTTTGCAGTCATCTTTGCTAAGTTAAAGGGTAAGAATTAAATCTCTAGTCACAGATGAGAGAGAGACAACCAACACACACGTGCCTCCATACACTGAGAGGATGGTTCCAATATTAGAATGGGCTGAATTTCCTTCTGGAGGACATCCTCACAGCATTTGTCTATGGAAAGGGCTGGGATGACTTAGACTAGCTAGAAGCAACGAGTCCTTTCATCAATGGCACCAGAGGCCAGTGATTGGCGTCAGAATGAAGCCAGTCCAGGATGGGACTATCATCCAGACCATAAAACATCTCCCAGAATTGCTCTGGGGCTGGAAAAAGCAACTCATTTCTCCCCTTGTTCATTGTCCCCAGGGATCAGCCATGCCCCATCTAGCAGGACCTGCCTTGAGGGTAAATCACAGAGGCATGACAGACACCAAGGGCCTCATCAGAGCTAGGGCAGCCTTTTGGGTTACTCTTTGGCATTTCAGCTGGCTGCTGCAGCAAAGCCTGCAGTTTTGGGCAGCTTGAGGTCCTGTGCATGCTGGTCTCGATTGTGCCAAACTGCTCCCATAAAAACAAAGGCTCTAAGTGGCCCAAGTACGTAAACAAAATGGTTTGCACATAAACTGTTTCAATTCAGAGTTTTCTCCAGGCTGAGAAGTGCATTTCTGGGGAAAAAAAATAAATAATAAAATACTGAAAGCTTTTAAAAGTTGACTCAGTTTGACTCTAGTTACTTTTTTCCTGCTTCTTGAAATTAGGAGAGAAAATAAAAATTGTTGTATGGCTCTACATGTACCACCCTCTGGTGTTTCAGTTTTCTTATCCCCACCTACAAAGTGGGAACAATAAACTTTATCCACTCCATAGAAAATTTCTAAAGTTTGTGCCCAGACTTGCAGACACTCACTTGCTAGGACAGCTTGGGCATGACTGACAGGAGAAGAGAGCCATGAGCAGTAAGAAAAAACACAGGTTTGTGCACACACATGTGCGCTCCTAGGATGAGATGAGATGCAGCCCAGGATTAGACACTTGCCCCTCTCTCCTTTCCTGGTACACCACCACTTACTTCTGCAACTGCTTTTTGTCATCCCTGCTGTCTGGACAGATAGATAAAGGTACAGCCAGCTGCAAAATGATGGACACTTAATCAGATGTGACAAACAACAGTGACAAACAGTGGTCTTGACAAGGGGGATTCCTCCTTGGGCTTAGGATCAGCCTCTCAGCCCAGACTTCTGGGTTAGCAGGTAGTTAAGAGACGCCTTTTCTCAATCACACCTACAACTCTACCCAAAAAAATAAAAAAATAAGAAAGAAAAAAAAAAAGAAACAAGAAGAAAGGACGGGGACAGAAGTGTTTTTTGCCAAAATCTGCACATTGCACAGAGCAAAGAATAAGCAGCCTCTGAGGATTCACAAGGCAGCTGCTCACCAACAGCTCCACATTTTTGCATGACGTAGCGATACCAATGCTCTTTTTGCACAGCCACCCACATCTCTCCAAGGGCCATGATGGCACCAATGCCACTAAGACAAGCCCGATGCTTTGTCAGTCTCCTCTTGCTCTCTCTCCACCTCACACGTTCCCATTTAAGATGGAAATCAGGCACAGTTTCTGCAGAAGCCTGGTCTCTGGTTTGAAAGTATAAATCACTCCTTTCTGTGCTAGCTCTGCCACCTGACTGGGCGTCAGCTGTCAATGAATGCACTTGACAAGAGATACCTGAGCCCACAAATCTTATCTCAAATTTATAAATCTTGCCAAAGAAGAAATTTCTTTCTGGCAAAGAGGTGATTTACAGACCCGTAGATCTTCACTCAGTTTAGGACAGAGGCGACAGATGAGTTTTCCAGCACTTCTATTGTGAGCCACACATATATATATGCTACTATATACCTTACTCTTGTGGCACTTAAAGCAGTACCTCTGATTTATAAATCCCAGCGCAGGTTTCACACCTGCCTGTTCACCATAATTCAGGCTGAGCAACAAGCTGCCTAATGGCAGCACTGAACAAGTCTCCAAGGGAGTTTTGATCAGCACCCAAAACCGATTCTCCGTCCCACTGATGCATGGGTCTTTGGCACGCCCATGTCTGAGCCAAACATCACACACAACGTTCTGCGCTCATGAGAAGCTCATTTCCCTTTCCAGTTCCACATCCTTCCTAGATATCGCCAGTGGAGAAGCAAAGTTTCTTAACTAACCCTTCCAGTATTTTTCCTTTGCTGAAGTTTCAGCTTTCCACTGCCTTTGTAAAAGTGCTCTAAAGTCAGGTTCTATTTGCAATCAGAAACAGGTATTGCGGTGACTCCCGATACAGACCATCTTGTTTCTCATGCATTCAGTAGCAATACTGAGTTAAAACAGAGTAGCACCTTGGTTTCCACGCTAGGCCGGAAGGTCAGCTATGAAGGATGCAAAACATTTGCCCCTCTTAAGAGAGATTAAGAAAGTATTTGATTAATTAAGGTAGACCAAACCTATCCATGCACTGGTCAGCACCAGACCCTGAACATGGAAATGGTTTATAAGAGTAACACACCTGATGATGTTCTGAGGTAGGGCTTGCATACGGTACAACAGGATACTTCACTGCTGTAACAGCAACTCTGCAGCTGCCTAACCCAGAGGACAAACTGCTCTATTGGATTTTGATCATTTTATCATCCAGGAGCTTAGATGCTTAGCATGTCTATAACCTTCCTGACCTGAAAGAAGTAGTTTATGTCTGGGAAGCAAGGTAGGACCCGAAGGGAGAGAAAAGGAAGGGCTGAACTTGTCTGTTTATCCTCTGGTTTGTATCTCAGCCCACAAAAAAAAATCAGGAAAGAAAAAAGAATTGATGCAAGATGGCATTCCAGAAAGTCACAAGTGACTGAAATACCATCCCTGAAAGCATTCCCTGGCAGCCAACACCCAACGCAAGCAAGCCGGAGAAGTCAGTCTCTTACTGCCAACTTACTGGTTCTATGATGGAAAAACAGACAGAGGCCAGGTCCTCCCTGGAAATCACAGTTCAGGAAGGCAGTTCCTCAGATATCAAAGGGAAAATGAATACAATAAAGGACTGGCAAGGACAGTAATGGAGAGGGAAAGAGCCACACAGACACAGCCGCAGAAGGTCAGTTCCCCCTCTTGATGCCAGCAGGGAAATTCCTGGCTCCCAGATCATCCTTTGTTTGTCTGCCCTACAGGAACAACAAGGGCTAAGCCTCTTCTGCCCTTTTCACTAGAAAGCTCTCCTCGCATCATGTTAGTAGCCAGCTAGCAAGTCTATTGGATTTTGGACAATCCAGATTCTTATTATGTTGGGTACCAGTGAAACCAGACTCACAAATAACAAATCCAAAACAAGACCATGGAATAACCAAGTCCTCCAGACTTCAAATGCACAGGAAAAACAGCCTCCCACACAAACAAGGAAATATATCACACAAATGGTACAATTTTTGCCATCTTTTCTGAATTTTTCCCAGAGAAAGATGTGGAAATCCCCAGGCCCACAACAGTTTTTACTTCCCCTGCTAGAAGCATCGTTCGCACACAAAAAAGGGAACAAAGTGGATTGTGCCTATATTTGCAAAACACTCTGGGAAAGAATCAGTGACATGAATTCATCACCAAGACAGTGCTGGTAGCAGTACCAAACCCAAAGGACACACGGTTAAAAAGGAAAAAACAAAAAAACCACACATCAAAATCACAGGCGATCTGAAACATCACAGTTCCCTCCACCTGCAAGGAACACTCAGCCAAAGAAATGGGAGGCCCAATGCCTCCGTTAGACCATAAAACATCCAATACAAATAGAAGGGAAACTAATCCAGAAGGGAAAGGATAACGCACCTATTCTTTTATTGCTACAAAAAAAACCCTCTACTAACAAAAAAAAGCCCATCTGTAGCTGAAGGAACCACAGATTCAGGAAGCTGTTAGTAAAGCATATTGTTAGTTTCTGAGGCTAAACATGCAGCAGGTATATACCACCCCGAAGCAGGCAGAGGCATATTTCAAACACCACCTTACCCTACTGATTTGCAGCTTCTCAGCTCCAGGCTTGAAGAGGTTCCATCGACGTCCACCGTTTCTGCAGTTCCCGCGCACCTTCAGAGTCTTTGAAGCCTGTTCGTTCTCAGCTGCCAGGATAAAATCCACAGGAAAAAAAGGAATGACAAAAGATAAATGCTGTGCTTTAGCTCAGGCTGGGGGCGGAGGCTGTTCTTTTAAATGAAAGAAACAAAATTGTTTGCAAGAGACTCATTCAACCTCTTCTTTAGAAAAAGAGAGCAGAGAGTATATTTAGGTGCTTTATTCAGTGCTCTTGGGATACAAGAAAAATAGCGCAGCTTGGATACTACAAAAACGCAGGCACAAACT
This sequence comes from Aramus guarauna, assembly GCA_013400195.1. Classification (NCBI taxonomy): domain Eukaryota; kingdom Metazoa; phylum Chordata; class Aves; order Gruiformes; family Aramidae; genus Aramus; species Aramus guarauna. The sequence continues at coordinate 53,442 of VXBL01000257.1, read as the reverse complement.
AAGAGCTGAGAGCCAAATTCAGAAGCGGTATAAGCAGGTGGGGTCAGACGAGCCGGGTGTGAAGCCAGAATGCTCTCCCAGGAGCACCCGGCAGCACAAGAGCCTCATCTGCATGCACCAGTATTGAAAGTGCAATAGCTCCTTGGGCCATAACTGAGAACAGCACCTCTGCAGTCTGGACCTACAGAAATCCCAGCTTTACAGTCATTGTGATCCATATGATGCAGTGCCTTGAAAAAGAAACAGCTCCTCGAATTTATGCAGAAAACAAAAATGGAAAAGTCCATAAAAAGCTGTTTTTCAAAGAAACTGGGCTACTTCTCACCCCAAGCATTTCAGGCCAATCCCTCACAGATGCAAGTCTGATGTAGCTTTAAGCAAGCTACACTACTTACACCAAATCTCAGCCTGGCCTTACAGATGGTTCATACCCAAGCACAAAGCAGCTTGTAAAGAAGAGGCAAATGGTGGAGGAGGGCTGGCAACTCACCTTTCAAAATTAAGCTCTGCTTTTCTCATCAACTCAAATTTTCAGCTGCCCATCCTATCCCTCTTTTTTTGGGGTGAAATTGCCATTCTGTGTGAGACCAGGGATTTTCCCTCCCACATTTGGCAAGGTTAGATTTTAATCCTTTCCTCCATCAGACTCTTCACATCCCCTAGCCTGGAGTGACAGCTGCTGGGAAGAAGGAAACAGAGCTGAGCACCGCTTGTGCCCCCACAGTAGTGGCCAGCACAGCTCGTGTCAGTAGGTGGCACATAGTCCGGGCAGCACACATGTATGTGCCTGTGTATGCACACACACGCCCACGGGTGTTCCCATCCCCTGGGGCTTGTCATCCCCTTCATGGAGAAAGGCACCTACAGAATACAGCCAAATTCTGGAATTCTTTCCTGAAAGATGCACAACACTAATTTTCTTCTTCCTGCTGCACCTCTAACCCAGGCAAAGGTGTCAGACTCTGTCAGTCCTGAGGAGTTTGAAACCAGATAACAAAGGGTTAAGGGTCCCAGGCTTTGGGAGAGTGGAGATCTACACCCCCGCTCCTGGGGCTCAGGTCACCTTTACCTTACGGGGGCAAATCACCCACACACTACATGCTCCTTGCCCCCAGATCTAATAGGTGGGGACTCTGCTCTGCCCAGGACAGCAGCACAGAGTACACCAGAGCTGGGACCCTGCTGCAGCCCTGGCATGGCTGGGTGGGCAGCAATCCTGATTTTCTTCCAGTGTTGCTGGGAGAGAGATTGCACTGAGACCTATTTCCTAAACGCAATGCTGACGCAGGCAGCCTGCTGTTATTTTTAGCAACATGCGTTTCACTTTCTAGACTCGCAGAAAATCAAGCTGCAGTGTGAGTGCCGATTATAGCAAGAGGCTGCTACCAGGCTCCAGAGGCAACGTGCCGATATAGTAGCACTCAGGAGCAACGTGCAAACACAGTAATGCTCACATTGAGATGCGTGAGTTACTCCCCATGTGCTAGAAACGTGTGCACCCCAACAGAAGAGCCATCAGTTAAAGAGGCAGCCACTTTGCCTTTTCCTTCCTAGTTCTTCTTAGCCCTGACATGCTGCCACCATCCATTAACTGCTTGGATCCCCGCGTGCTCCTGAGCAATGCCAGCACAGCCTGGCAGCTCTCCCGTCCTTGCCCATTGCTAAATCACAGGATTCTTGGTGTTAGCAGTATCCCTTCAGGAAGTAATTTCCTTACTCTAATTATCAATCTTTTTAATTAGAAGTTCAAAAAATGATGTCAGCTATTCAACCATCAGCCTATTTACTTGCCAACATAAGACCCTTCCAGCAAATACATTCTGTAGTGCCTTCTCTGGCATCACTCTGAGCAGGACAAATGCAGAGGATATCTCATCACAGTCTTTGGCTCATGAGATTCTGTTCTTGATCAAGAAGAGTACCCAAGCATAGGAGAAAAAACAACCTCACTTTTTGCTGTGTTTCCAAACAAACATCAGCCTTGAGCTGTGATCTCAGTATCCATCACCGCTTGGCAAATGGCAAGTACTCACAACAGAGGCTGGTAAGAGGACAGAAAGCCAAGAGGAAACGATCAAATGAAAACTCGCACAGAAGTTGCTGAACAGCTTTTACACCTTATGTGCATATCTGTTCATCTTCTCGTAACCAAATTATAGGGACGGTGTTTGGAGACAATAAAGAAAGAAAATAGCCTTATTTCATAAATACACTGCATACAAAAAGATCTTGTTAGCTAGCAAGAAACTCCTTAGCATATGGCTATCAGAGCTCCCTCACCTGGCTCCAGGGCTGTAACAAGCACAGATGCAAGCTGCATTTCTGATTTTTCAACCCATACTGCCTTTAGCTTGCTCTGCAGGATGGGTGAGACAAAAAAAACAAACCTAGGAGAAAAACACTGCAAAACTACTCACCACGTCTTTTGAGCAAGTGCTGCATGCGCCCTCCGACCTGGTCCAGCCCCATTGGGGTGCTCTGGGAGAGGGGTTCAGAGCGACACCTCTCCACAAGGACTTTGAAGGGTGGCGCTTGTGGCGATGGTTGAGAGGGATGAGACATTGGCTGGCAAGAAAAGGGTCAGAGAAGAATTTTACCAAAACACGTCAAACCTCAGACAAAGCAGTCACAGAACATACAATAATATACATAGTTTTCAAGACAGTGCAACACACCTTAGACTTTCTCACTGCAGTCTGCACCCTCTTCATTTTTTTTTTTTTTTTCACTGAAAGATTAAGACTTGCTGGGTCTGGTTGGAGAGCCCTATCTCCCATTGCATGGGGCCCATACCTTGACCACAGCTCCCAGTGTTTAAGTCCAACAACAGCACTTAGTCCAGCAGCACTTAGCCTCTGAGGCACTTCTGAGAGTAACACACAACGAAGACATCTGCTTTCTGTGCAGCATTTTGTCTGCCCTCACGTTACCAACTCCTAGCAGGAGCACACACACGGAGCAAATTAGCTGGTGCCGAGGGCCCAGTACTAGCTAAAACATCTTGGGTTGGCTTCACAACATGCAGCAAGGGCTGGCTGCTCTGAGGGCCTGCAAACCAGCAGCTAAAGAGATAACCTGGTTGGCAGGCTGAGGCCTCACCCACTAGCCCCACGCCACAGTGCCCAAGCAAGGGACCAGGCCAGGTCTGGAGATGGTGGCCAGGGTCAGGTAGACTTCAGATCATGCAGCACATTCATGGTGACGAAGCAGGTCCAAGGCAAAGCAGGTGAGTCAGTTTACAGGTCAGGCCCAGTAAGAGTAATCAGGATTGGACAGAGTCCTGTGATCGCTGGGCAGGTCCATGGTGGTGAGGCAGCTCCAAGGTCAAGCCAAGAAATCAGGCCCCAGGTTGGTGTCTAACCCAGCAGGGCTGGTGGCCAGGCAAAGGCAACCTGTGGCTGAGCTGCAGACCCACCCACCCTCCTCCCATGTTGCTCAAGGAAGGACTGAGCACCCAGGGCAGGGCTTAAATGGGTTGCCAGGCCCATGGGTAGGTGTGGAGGCCCCAGGTGAGACTGCTTAGAGTCATTAACAGCAATTAGTGCATTCAAAGCATGGTGAGGGTGACAGCTGGGAGGTCTGCTTCAGTGAGCGCTCCTGAACTCATTTAGGATGTGCATCCTTTGGTGGCCTACAGGAAACACAAGACTCTTAACTTCTGGATTTTTTGCCAGGTTACAGCTATCAGTCACCACTAATCTCCGTGTACAGCCATGCACAACAGCCATGTGAGTAAGAAGTGGAAAATGGAACAAGAGGATTTTTCAGAAAGATCTCCAGTATTTGAAAGACATAGTCAGTAAAGCAACAAGTTTGCAATAGTGCGGTTTAGGAGAGCAGTCTGTTTAAGTGTGTTCTCATCCAGCAGTGTAGTGATAGGATCTGCCCATACTATGACAAAAATAAAAGTTACAAGTTCTTAGAATAAAGCTGGGATATCCATCAAGAACAATTCCTGCAAGACTCAACAGTGTTCCTGATAATAAGATCCACGTAAAAGTGAATTAAATTAGTAACAGGATATAATTTTCCTCCTTCCCAAAAATCTTAACAAAACACTCCCTTCCAGGTATTTCTAAAGGTCATATAAGGTCTTTTCCAATTCCATAAACAGAAGCCTACAGATGGTCTAAAAGAGGACAGGAGGTGAATAAACATAACAGCATTGCTATTACTGCTCTGCTGCTGGAGTCATCAGGAGGGTACAGAGCACCTTCTGGGGACAGAAAGGACTCTTCACTGTAGATGGACAAATCACTTTGGTGAAATACGTAACTGCAGAAGAACATACCAGACCCACTGACTGTCCTCCTTCAAAAGCCAAGTTCTACATCACTTAGCTGCTCACAAAGGTCTAATACAAATGCATCAACCCTCCTGCAACCTAGTATCTGTAAAACCCAGTCTCTGTATAAGCACAGCTGCTCTTCTTTCAGGATACTTCCTACTCACCCTACATCTTCTGGTAGCTTCTGGTGTGACTGGGGAGATGCACCTAGCTGCTTGCAGATGGCCTGGCCTTGCCCTGTACCAAATCCACCAAGGATCATCGGCTTCGGACCATACTTCAGTCCTTTGTATTACCCTTATGAATTTTTCTAGGTCTTTTCCCAAAATACTGTTTTTATAGTTTATTGTAGGACATGAAACACAGGTAATACACCCTCCTGATCAAAACAGGTCCAAAGTCCTGTTGCTGTTGCTAAAAGGTCAGCTCCTAATCGCATTGCCCAGCATTTCTAATGCTTGCTCTTTACAGCATCCCTCTTTGGACCTCCAAGCACCCAGTGCAGACACGCACCCCCAGCTGGGCATGATGCACTGGGGCTGATCTGCACCTTCCTCTGAACATCTGTGACAGGGGGCCACTGACAACACACCCCTCTGCACCATTTTCTCTCTAATGTATGTAGCACCTACCACCTCACTTGGGCTTTTTTCAGTTATTATAGTGTGCCTCATCTCCAGGGAGAACACAAGTTACAGCCTTTGCCAGGTTTCAGATGATCCGAATGCAAGGATGGGGCAAACCACAGCACTTAAAAATAAACTGGGACCTCTTTCTCGTTCTCTGAAAACACACAGGTATGGTTTTTTTTAGCAAAAGTAGAACAATTATTTTTCCTGAAAGATTCACAGAGGAAAGCAGAAATTATCACGGTAGTTTCCCTGGAAGCTGACTGGTAACAACTGCTAACAAGACACATCCTCTATATCAGTAGCCTATGAAATATTACTTGAAACAGTAAGATACTTACAATTGATTGAAGCACCCATAAAGTGGTCAAATACCCCAGTTATACCTTAATATTTGGTAACATTAATCCAAAGAATGAATTAGCATTTATAGCTAACTGGAGAAAAACATTGGAGTTTCCCTCACTTATGGGTGACTCCAACCTTTATTATTCTATTCAGGAGGAAAAGATCCTGAAAGCGACAACTTGTACAGTAGTATTTTGCAAAATGGAATTTCTTTTTTAAAAAGTCACAATTCAAACTCCTACTTTTCATTTTATTCTCTGTGACATGTGACACCGTGGAAGACTTCTGTATAATCTTAAGAGTCAAGAAATCAGCAGAAAAATCAGTTTACAAAGATCAGGAGAAGAAAATAGGAGGGGCTCCTCACTGTGAAGCTTCTAGCCTCAATTAGAGACAGATTTGTCATACTTCCACAGCCGTGCTAATAACTGGGTGCCTCATACGCTTTAGTGTAACTGTCTTGAAGACTCCAACAGCCCCAGTTTTCACTCATGTACTATTATCTTTATTTACAGATGAAAAACGAAGTGGACAGGCTATAATTACCCCAAAGGCACAGTGGGAGTACGTGGATGAATTAAGGCTTGATCTGCTGTTCCCTGCTCTCAGCACTGTGTCCAGCGACCCAGTATGCTTCTCTTGACTGGCTAACAGCTGGGAGGAGGTAAAAGCCAAAGAAAACCTTCCACCCAGAGTTTTGGACACATAGTCCCTGTAAGCATGTAGGCCAGCAATGCCCAGACATCCCCATTCATACCACTACTCGGATGGCACCAAGGATGGCAGGAGGTGGCTTGTTGTAACTTTGAGGCTGGGAACTAGATGAAGACAAGACCCAACAAGTATTTTAAGAACACATGTGGAAATCTGAATTATCCATGTGTTCAGTGGCTGGTTATATATACACGTAAAGCCTATCAACTTTGGAAACTCAACCTGCCTTTCCCTGACAATGCTAAAAATACGTTTCCCAAAAAAAAACCCTACCCCACTATACATAGCACTAAATATAGGCTTTAATTCAAGATTTTGCTAGCACCTCATGGTTATTAAAAATACGAAAATCTGAACAGCTTGGAGATAGGCTTTAGAGGTTTTGTCTCCACTAAAAATAAGATGATTGTCAGATATAACCATATTAAAAGCCATAAATACATGAAATCTTCATTCTGCAACTAAATCCTACCTCGCTACAGACAGGAGTATAGTGCTCTTTTGGCAATGCAGGGTTTAGAAAATAAAGTACTATTTCTTAATTTGGAAGGACTACAAAGTCTTTTCTAAGCACAACTACCAGCAGTAGGTTGAGACACAACCCAATTTACTGCCAATAACCAGGAGACGAAGAGAGCTCTGAAGATCAAGTCTCAGAAATACCCATTTCCTGGTTAGTGTCATTCAACAGAGCAGGGAGGGAAAAGACAAATCGACTCCGCAGTCCTATTTCTGCCCCTGCTCCCAAAATGTTCTGTAGCAGAGAGACGATATAACAACCTCAAGCTAAAGGTCACTATAAGAACTTGTTGCACATCACTTGCAATATCTCATCAAACACAGAAAAAGAAATTTGCTGTATCTTTCTCTCGTGAAAATGCACTTGGAGCTGCTGCACTAAAGTAAAACTCCAAACCTGTGGGAGGATCTGAGATGTGCCCCAGCTATCAGATTGCAAATCTGCAAACACTCTGGCATGTGCACACTCAGGCAAATCAGTAATCCTGTGCTTCCAGTTAGACCCACCGCACAGGGAGAGTCTCTGATTTTCCCACACAGAGCAACACAGTGTGCAGCTATTGCACAGAAATCACAAAACCTAGTAATGCCGTGGAAGCGCCGATCCAGCCCCATCAGTGCGGGCCACTCACACTGTTACCATGCTCCACAACCCGGAGAGCCTTTATGGCACCTGGGCAGGTTGGCTCCTAAGTACGGGACTCAGAGGAACAAACTCAAGGGCTGCTCAAGAGAAACATCTGCAACCATCTGCTGTGATGGAGGGAGTTTGATCAGACAGGGCTCTGAAACCAAACTGGCTGGCAAACCCAGGGCACCTCGGGTTGACCTGGCACCTCATCCTATGGGATGGACACCTCTTGCCCAGGTTGACAGGCCTGTAGAAATCTCATTTTCTCACTTCTGACAATCATAATTCCCACAGAAAATGGCATCAAAAAAACAACTGGCTTCTATGTGCAACTACAACAGTCAGCAGCAAGCTGCAGTCTGTAAACCTTTTGGAGATAAATTTCAAAATCCTGGGGAAAAACCCAAGGTTTTCTGTTCCATAAAAATAAACTTTTATTTCACAAATAAGCCAGCAGAGGGCATAGAAAGACTGCAGTGAAAAGCCCTCTGCTCCTTCACTGCAAAAGTGACACAAGCCAAAATGCTCCACAGTGCCCAGTCCCCATGCATGCCCCTGAGACAAGCAGGGTCCATCTTTCTGCCAGCAATAAACCTTAATCAAGTTTCTGGGCCCTAAAACCTCTAAACTGATGCCGGAAATATAAAGTCAGATGCATATTTTGCAACCTTTCCTCGTGTCATTCCCAAAGGAGGTATCAAATCCTCCCCAAACCCTATCCAAGGACACATCAGGTGGTTTGAAATCTCGATGGAAAAGCTGGAACTGCAAAGTAGTCTATGTGGTATCAAATCTTCCTTCCACCTAGCATCATCTCAAGCTACTGGAAGTAGTCACATACAATTTCTGGGGCGACGCCTGACTCCCAGCAGCAGTATTCTCCCTGTTGGGATGCTGTGGTGGTTTCAGAGGTGGGATGAGGATAATTCACTTCAGTGAGGACATGGAAAATGGAAACTTTTACGGCTTGCAACTGTCCAAAATCTATTAAAACCTCCATCTCATCTTTCAGTTCATTTCTCATACCTATCTCTCAAAATAAGGAAGGCACTTTCATTCCAGAGTTGCAGCAGTGTGAATGGTGAAAACAGTAATTCATTTCCCATTGACAATCTACTTTGACCTTTACTGTTCTTTCAATTCTTCAAAATGTTTTTATCTCCACTGTTTCACAAGTTTGTTTCTCCCAAAACAAACAAGAATTTGGGATGGGGTCTGAAAGCAACTAGGCAGGGGGACAGTATGAGAACTAAGTGGTTTTCTACCTTTTTCTGCCTTTCTACAGCTGCTCTCTAAAATGCTATTGCAATGCTATTTCCTTTACAGCATTAAGATCAATTCCTATTGAGTTGTTACTTGCCTGTAACATCACCCAGCTCCTGCCAAAAGACATTAAAATTTTTAAAGACAAGATTAGGAAAGGAAGAAACAAGGGCATTAATCACAGGAGAGTACAGCTAAACAGATTTGCTATGCCACTAGGAGCAACGCACAGGTCCCCTAAATCCCACTCCAGCATCCTTTGTGCTACACCAGCCTCAATCTCTTATACCACCTCCTAACAGATTCGGGCAGAGAGCCTCAGTGAGAACTGGCACTTTTGGGCTTTTTGTGGGACAATGCGTAGGTCGTTTTGAAAATACTTGCTTCAGCTATTTCTGCTCTACACTGCTAGCACACTTTAAAACTGCTGGAGTGCTCGCTTACAGCAGCTGATCAAGCCAAGCTATCCCGTCCTGGCAGCATCTTCTCCCTACTTGTGTTTGAGCATTTCACTTGAAATACAAATCCTTTGGTTAATGCGGAGCAGCCTGGAATGGAAGCAGGAGGGCCAACAACTGTCCTGGGGAACAGGTGCCAGCAAGGAGCTGGATTTAGCCCTAAAACAGTAAGAGGCTGGAGTTTGCTGCTACTGTCATGCTCAGGCTGAAGTTATTCCTCTCGCATGTTTATTTTTGGTAAAGCGTTTCCGAGTGCCGCTCCCTGATGAGAGATAGGCAAGCAAATCCCTCGGGTATCTCAGGACATTTGTTACCGGAGCTGGTCTCTAGGTCCATTCCTATCCAAGAGTATCCCTCCTTTACTCTCGCTCTTGACTGCTCTGGGTTTGATACTGCTGCCAGATCACTGTGCATTTCTAAATCTCTAGTCTGAGTTTCTGGGATGCGGAAGGTGTTTACAAACCAGGGCAGGCTATATGCTTTCCCTTTCGTCCCACTGCTGCTTCTGCCTAGTAAGGCAGCAGGCCTTCCATGAAGCCGGAAGCGACGGCAGTCCGGAGGTCGTACTGCTATCGCCACACTCGACGGGAACTCGGGGGAGGTTTCCTGTCCAGTTATCTCAAGCACCATATTCAAGTATCTTGGTAATGTTTGTAAGCTCCAACAGCTGAGCTGGGCCTTACTGCATCTCCTGTTCACACAGCTGACCTGGGAAATCACTCAGATTTTGCCCTGAGACCTCTGCGATTGGGCAAGCAGCCATTGCCCTCAGCTAGCAGAGATGTGGCTGCTCTGGGAAAGGAGTGCCGATATTTTCCTCTGCTCCACTCAATCCTTTCATGCCTCTGTTATCTTGCTCCTGCCCAGAATACTTTCAGCTTGATCTCTGTGAAGGGATATCAAACCGCAGCCCTCTCATTCAAGCTCCTCCTAAAAACATTTCTTCCAGAGACCACAAGAAGTGACTAACCACTATTCACCCCACAAGTGCCTGGAATTACACAGTGAGCTGTCTTTATTTTTTTGTATTACAAAATGGAGCAGAAAAACAAATCCAGGAATAACCAATAATGGTACTGCCCATTTTAGCTGGGAGTCAGAAGTTCAGATTTTTTTTCCCCCGGCATTTCTAATCTGCTGCCAATTTTCAAACACTTCCCCTCTTGGCTCAGAAGTTACAGTGACCCCTTTTCCAACAGGGAACAATGTCATCACCTCTGTAACATCTCTGGTCTTTCCAAGCCCAAAAGGAAAGGAGAAAGTTTCTTCACGAATTGACCCGATTTCCCTACCTGGCATCTTAAAAAAAAAAAGTCACGATTTCAGCCTCACCGAATCAGCAAGGATCTAAAAGAAAACACTGGGCGTCACACTGGGTCCTACCATGGTTCATCCACAAACTTGTACCAATTCCACAACTGGCACAGACTGACATGAGCCTGGCACAGCTGATACGACCACTCACAGATTTCTGCTCCACACAGAGACATATGTGTGCAGGTGCTACAGCGATGGGTTAGAGTTAATGGAGGAGTCTATCGGCTTCGGGAGGCCTTTTCTCATTCTGCATGTATGACTCCTCTCAGACTGATATAAAAGCTGTATCTACTGCCATCATTCATATGAGGGTCTACTTAACTGAAAATCCTAATGAAGGATATATNACAGGTGCCAGCAAGGAGCTGGATTTAGCCCTAAAACAGTAAGAGGCTGGAGTTTGCTGCTACTGTCATGCTCAGGCTGAAGTTATTCCTCTCGCATGTTTATTTTTGGTAAAGCGTTTCCGAGTGCCGCTCCCTGATGAGAGATAGGCAAGCAAATCCCTCGGGTATCTCAGGACATTTGTTACCGGAGCTGGTCTCTAGGTCCATTCCTATCCAAGAGTATCCCTCCTTTACTCTCGCTCTTGACTGCTCTGGGTTTGATACTGCTGCCAGATCACTGTGCATTTCTAAATCTCTAGTCTGAGTTTCTGGGATGCGGAAGGTGTTTACAAACCAGGGCAGGCTATATGCTTTCCCTTTCGTCCCACTGCTGCTTCTGCCTAGTAAGGCAGCAGGCCTTCCATGAAGCCGGAAGCGACGGCAGTCCGGAGGTCGTACTGCTATCGCCACACTCGACGGGAACTCGGGGGAGGTTTCCTGTCCAGTTATCTCAAGCACCATATTCAAGTATCTTGGTAATGTTTGTAAGCTCCAACAGCTGAGCTGGGCCTTACTGCATCTCCTGTTCACACAGCTGACCTGGGAAATCACTCAGATTTTGCCCTGAGACCTCTGCGATTGGGCAAGCAGCCATTGCCCTCAGCTAGCAGAGATGTGGCTGCTCTGGGAAAGGAGTGCCGATATTTTCCTCTGCTCCACTCAATCCTTTCATGCCTCTGTTATCTTGCTCCTGCCCAGAATACTTTCAGCTTGATCTCTGTGAAGGGATATCAAACCGCAGCCCTCTCATTCAAGCTCCTCCTAAAAACATTTCTTCCAGAGACCACAAGAAGTGACTAACCACTATTCACCCCACAAGTGCCTGGAATTACACAGTGAGCTGTCTTTATTTTTTTGTATTACAAAATGGAGCAGAAAAACAAATCCAGGAATAACCAATAATGGTACTGCCCATTTTAGCTGGGAGTCAGAAGTTCAGATTTTTTTTCCCCCGGCATTTCTAATCTGCTGCCAATTTTCAAACACTTCCCCTCTTGGCTCAGAAGTTACAGTGACCCCTTTTCCAACAGGGAACAATGTCATCACCTCTGTAACATCTCTGGTCTTTCCAAGCCCAAAAGGAAAGGAGAAAGTTTCTTCACGAATTGACCCGATTTCCCTACCTGGCATCTTAAAAAAAAAAAGTCACGATTTCAGCCTCACCGAATCAGCAAGGATCTAAAAGAAAACACTGGGCGTCACACTGGGTCCTACCATGGTTCATCCACAAACTTGTACCAATTCCACAACTGGCACAGACTGACATGAGCCTGGCACAGCTGATACGACCACTCACAGATTTCTGCTCCACACAGAGACATATGTGTGCAGGTGCTACAGCGATGGGTTAGAGTTAATGGAGGAGTCTATCGGCTTCGGGAGGCCTTTTCTCATTCTGCATGTATGACTCCTCTCAGACTGATATAAAAGCTGTATCTACTGCCATCATTCATATGAGGGTCTACTTAACTGAAAATCCTAATGAAGGATATATAAAAATGCTTTCAAGTGCAAATCATATTCATAAGATGTATAACAGTATGGACTTATTGAAAACATTATAGTAAAATTTACTCATACCTTTCCGTTTTTGAGCCGTCCAGAGGAGACAATTCTGGAGACGTGCACTTGAAATGGACGACACTTGTTGTTCCAGTTAAACTGTTCCCCTTTGTCCGTTATCTCTACAGAGTTTTGTTCTACAAATGAAGTGGTTCCACGCTTTTTAATGCAGCAATCAGTCTGCTCTAAAACCTGTCCTTTAACTGTTGTGCATTTTAAAAAAGTCACTACAGAAAAGTCAACATCAGCAACTGGAGAACAGCCCAGGTTCACAGCATCCAGATTATTCACAGGAAGATCTCGAGAACACGGCAAATCCCTGCCCACGACCTGAGTCTTCTCCAGAGTACTGCCAGTGGCTTGAATCTCTTTAGTCAGGGTTGTCTGTGGAAGGTGGATCAGAGCCTCAGCCACTGCAGAAAACTCACCATCTGCAGCTGGAGAACAGCCCAAGTCCGCAGTATCCAGATTATTTACAGGAAGATGTTGAGGATGTGGCAAGTCCCTGCCCATGACCTGTGTCTTCTCCAGAGCACTGCCAGTGCCTTGAATCCCCAGCTCACCTCGAGACAAGTCTTGAGAAGGCAGCTCAGGATTTCTCAAGTCCTGCATGTCCTGTTCCATCTTTGAAAGCTCCTGAGCCACTGCTGGAGACAGATTCCCATCTTTAGCAACCACTAGGGTACAAGCCACGTCCTCAGTATCAGGTTTAGTCAGCGATGTCTGTGGAAGGTGGATCAGAGCCTCAGCCACTGCAGAAAACTCACCATCTGCAGCTGGAGAACAGCCCAGGTCCGCAGCACCCAGATTATTCACAGGAGGACCTTGAGAACATGGCAGGTCCGAATCCTGAATCTGTTTAGTCAGAGTTGTCTGTGGAAAGTCAATCAGATCCTCAGAGGGGTGTTTAGTATTTATCTCAGCAAAAGAGTCATCTGCGAGCTCTGGCAGGTGTGAAATGGATGGTTCTGGCCCAAAGGGAGAAAGTGATGTTTCATTAAATCTATCATTGTCGCTGCCTGGGGCAGAGGAACCAATGCCTTGTGACACTTCTGTGGTTTTGCAATGCTGCATGGGCTCCTTCCCCACCAAACTCTCAAAGCTCAGATTATCCCATGTGCCTGAATCTGGGGACTGCAGACACGCTCCCACCGTGCAGAAGGCCTTTGCACTCTCATTCTCGATAACCAAGCCCTCTTTGTGGGACGTAACATCCTGCCTCCAGCTTCGGAAACTCCGTTGAGGCCTTTTCTCATCAGGTGAAAATGCCCTTGAGGAACCTCGCAGCCTCCGAGCTGCCTCAGCCATACTGGTTAAGAACCTCACAACACCTCCAAAGTGAGTGGCTTTGGTTGCACTGTTTGATTTCTTCCGCTGGCTGAGATTCTCCTCACATCTCGTATCAAAGTCAAAATAAGAAGTAGAATGATCAGTTATATTTTCTAAGTTCTGGAAATTGGTTTCAGCTCTTTGATCTGGAAGCTTTGAATTATCTTTGCTAGTTAATGAAATTCCTTTCAGATAGCTCCAGACATCAGAGCTTCTTCCTCTTCTGCTCTCCTGTGGGAGCACAGTACACCTCTTTTGATTGTCCCCTTCCGTAATTGCAGGACTCTTAAAGTTTTCAAAATTCAAAGACTCACTCTTTCTAACTGGTATTCTATGGCAGTTACTATCATTATCTTCACTGTGTAACTTGACACTAAAATCCCTGAGACATTTACTTTCATCGGCATCAATTTCAGGAATGCTGATATTCAGCTCTATGTCTTCAAAAGAAGAATCCAAGTCATCAATGTACCCCGCATACGAGTGGCGGGAGGGCCTCCGACTGTCACCCAGTTTCTTAACCCTGTAGACAGCTCTTTGCCCGTTGGTATGATGGTCCTCCTCAGGATCACAAGCAACCTGGATGCTGGATGCTCTCAAATCCACATTCTTAGACATCCTGGAGGTTCTCCCCTTTTTTAACAGCCTTACTCTGTCCATGAAGGATGGTTTTTTTAATTCTGAGACCTCAGAAGTAGCTCCCAGTAGGATCATGGACTGGGGTCTTCCTTTATTTGTAGAGAGTCCTTTCCTTCGTCTAACAAAATTCCAGATCCGGTTGCCCTTGGTTGTCTTCTTATACCTGGGTGCTTCCTCCCGTTCATTCTGGATGGCATCACTGGAGGTGCAGTGCTCAGCACCAGAGACCTCCAACGCGTCAGTACTCCCTTCCTCCATGTTTGCTTGGAAAATCTTGTTTGCATATCCATTTGGAGCTATCACAGGACCAGTATGCCGGCAGCCCTCTATAACTTCCATCGCCCCAACTCTAAAGCTGGTATCAGGGGTCACAGATGCATTGTCTTCAGATTGTTCTCTTCACAAGACTTAAGGAAAAAAGAACAAAGGAATGCAATTAGGAGCAGAACGTTTTTTTTAGAAGACACATTTGTTAAAGCATCACAGGTCAAATCTCACGCCAATGGCAGTGGTGGTTTTGCCATTGATTTCAGTGAGGCTGAAATTTTGCTTCCAAACCATATAAATTTTAAAGCAACTTAAATCTGATTATACGACTGAAGATTTAGTGACCACAAATAAACTTCCTGCATTAATAAAGTTACCACAAAGTATAAGCAGAATACCACAAATCACATCTTAGTTTTGCAAATTGCTAGGACTCTAAATACGTCAGAGTACATGACAGAGAGGAAAAGAGGAAATTACAGTAAAGCGTCCCTGCACATGTCACTGTCATCTTCACCAGTCCCATCTGCCAGGAACCGGCCACGCACTCCCAACGAGTTCAGTCTTTTCAGGCAGGCATTCAAACAAAAGTCAGGATGAGCCTTTTCCTGGAACCAATGCAATTCTGAAATACGACAATATTAGAAACTCATGGAATATCCAAGCCAGGTTTTTCCTACCATAGCTATGGCACCAGCACAGGAATCCCTTGCTGAAACTGAACTGCTAAACGAAAGCTGCTTGGCCACCACCCAATGCTGTACAAAAAACATGTGTTCCGCTCAAGTGAGTTCCATCCTAAGTGAACAGGATTAAAACTACAAGTACCCCATACGCAACAAGCAATGGAAACCACTCCAAACCCTTTGTGGGAATACATTTGAACTCCTGCTCATACAGATCCTAAAGTTTCCCTTCCAATTGTGTACCTTTGCCCTGTCTCGCTGCTACAGCTTCATAGGGTGGTCCTGGGTTTGCTGTCTACCTTTGTAACATGCAGAACTACATGCCAGGCACTAAATAGGGTTAAATTCCCTCAATTCCCAATCCTACTCTCAGGAGGAAGAGGGAAGCAAGAGTAGGAACAAGAAGCGGTACAGCCCCAGAGACATGAGTTCGACAACGGAAACTCTCCATTTTCCCCCGAGCAGAGGGAGAACAGGCAGGCTCACTGCAGCGCTCTGACACAAAGGCATGAAGCTCACTCAGTTTTACTTACTGCTCTATGAACAATGCCCATATCTATAAAAAAAAAAAAATTACACTATTTCTATTAAAACAAAGGTTATTAATGCAGCAGCTATTGCCCTGGACACCTCATGGACAAGGAAAGGCTCACCCTTGCATTCAGTCAAATAAGCCTGTTTCTACTTTGCTACCACATCTATCTTCAATAAGCAATAACCTGTGAGATTGCCACAGATGGCAGAAGCACCAAGAAACCAGAGCACAACCAAGTGAGGTCGAAAACCTTAACAGAAACAACTACTATTCTGCTTTTTCATGAGCAACAGTCATCTGGCTTTCACTACAGCCATGACACAGGGGTTCTGCCAAGCATTTCTGGCACCAACGGTACTTAGGGTAGCAATAATGAATGTTCACTCCTGTAGTGGGTTAACTGTGGCCAGCTGCCAGATGTCCACCCCACTGAAACAAACAGGCCAAATAGGAAAAAGGAGGGAACAGTAAGATGAAAAATCTCATGGGTTGACATAAAGATATGGCAATTCCTTACCAATTACTGTCACAGGCAAACCAGACTCAACTTGGGGAAAATCAATTTGATTTATTGCCAATTAAAATCGATTTGGATAATGAGAAACAAAGATAAAACTAACACAACGCTTTACCCCTACCCACTGCCTTTTTCCCATGGCTCAACTTCCCTCTTCATTCCTGATGGCTCTGCCTTTCCCCCCAAGGGTGCAGGGGGATGAGGAATCGGGAGAGGTACAGTCATGACACAACAGTAACAGTTCCTCTCTGCCACTCCCTTCTCCTCATGCTTTTCCTGTGTGGGGCCTTCACTGGCTGTGATTCCTGTCAGGCAAACCTCATGATTCCTGTCAGGAGAACCTCCTCCTGTGCAGGGCCTCCACCAGCCATGATTCCTGTCAGGCAAACCTCATGATTCCTGTCAGAACCTCATGATTCCCATCAGGAGAACCTCATGATTCCTGTCAGGAGAACCTCATCCTATGCACGGCCTCCGCCAGCCATGATTCCTGTCAGGCAAACCTCATGATTCCTGTCAGGAGAACCTCCTCCTGTGTGAGGCCTCCACCAGCCATGATTCCTGTCAGGGAACATCCCCCTGCTCCTGCACCTCCTCCCCACCATCTTCACTAACCTCAGGGTTCACAGCAATGTTTCTCACTTCTTTTTATCCCCCCTCACTCCTCTCTGATGTTTTTGTCCTTTCTTAAACATGTTTCCAGAGAGGCCCTGCCAGAACTGCTGACGGGCTCTGCTCTGGGCTGTGGTGGAGCTGCAGCGCAGCTGTGTCTGGCACGGGGCAGCCCCACCTTTCCTCACAGCACCCAGGTACCAACACCTTGCCAGATACGCCCCACACAGTTACACAGCCTAACTGTATATTGCCAAATACACCCCATACAGTTACACACCCTAACTGTACAATGATCACGTTCCTCGCACACCGCCTCGCTCTGCTTTGGCCATCTACTTACTCAGCCCACTGCCTTTTGTACTCGCCATGATGTTTAAGAGACCCAGCCTCAGCACCACCACCCACCACTTAAACCCTTTAAATTTGAAACTTAAAATTTGCAGCACAAATTAACACAGGAGCTGTGTTGTCATGGGTCCCTACAGACACCACAGAAAACTTTTGTTCCCAAAAAACCAAGGGTTTAGTGGGACTGTTCCTCCATCTGGTGCTTGAGGAGGAGACCAGCTCCTCATTCCCCGGGCTGTCACTCTGGGTCTGCAAGTTATTCACAGACATCCCTGCTGCAATTTAAAGAGTAACACATTTGAATGGATTTGAAGGAGTAGAGAGAGGGGAAGAAAAA
>VXBL01000257.1:14597-36014 GCA_013400195.1 Aramus guarauna | reverse complement strand
AAAAGAGCATTTGAGTAGTTTCAAGTTGTGCAGCCAACTGGCAGCAAAAGACAAAAATCACAAAAACGTCCCTAATTTTTTTGTTTTCTGTTTCCAGTTTTATGTTTTATTGGTTTTGGCTGGGTGGATCCTGCATGAGGAAAGAAGATTCAAAGGGAACAGGCTTGTCTGCGGAGTCTTTGGAGGGATGCTAACACAGCGGAGAGGCAGGCTGTTTCTCATGTGTCAAGCAAAAGACAGCCTGTCACAGGAGGCAGATGCTGCATGCCCAGAAACGCAGGGCACAAGGGTGGCTTTAAAATCAAATATATATATATATAAATACATATATATTTAATTTTTATAAAAGCAGCTTTAAACCAGACGTAAATTAGAGCTGCCACCATGAAGCCAGACCTGAGCTCTCTAAGCAGACAGAGGCCCAGTGCTTAATGGCTGCTCTCCACCTCCCCTTCCACTGCAGCCTCACCTGAACCTCTGCTAATCTTTGAACCCATCATTGTTGCTTTGACAAAGCTCTTCCTGAGGGATAAATGGAATAGGAGGACACAGGCGTGGTGCTCGAAAGGCCTTTTGACCGGCTGGTAGCAAACAGTCAGTGTGAGAAAAGCACCTTGTTGTCGTCTAATTCACACCAACCAAGCCTGCAGGACTGCGCACACTGACAGCCCTGGCTAACCTTGGCAGGAGCGAACTCCAAGCAGCACAGCTTCATTAGCACCCACAGTCCCAGCACCATCCACGAGATCCAGCCTGAGGACTGGCATTGCCCCACCCAGAGCAAAGCCTCCCAGCACCGAGGCAAATTTTCTGCATTTGAACAAACTTCAGCCAGCTTCGCTCAGTCTTCCCCGACCGGGTGCCAAAATCTGCTATGCTCTGTCAGCTGATACAGCTGCCACAACTAGTGTCCGACACCGTGCAAACACACAACAGCAGCATTCTTGTGGGAAACCTATGCTTTAAATAAGCCAAGCAGAGAAAAAGTGGCCTTATCAACCAAACCACACAGGCTCAGGGGCATTAAGGTCCATAACGACAAAATAAAACAGGAGTATGGAGAAGAACAGCTGTGAGAGTATCTGATGAACCATTACTCATCTTTCTGGGGTGCAGGAGAAGGAGGTTTTGAAGAAACACTTTGAACGTATTTTTGAGAACACCTATAAGCCAGAAAACTACAACAGTTAGTCAACCACCTTTTTATTTTTCCCCTCCTTGCACTGCAGGCGCAGTCGCAGATGTCAAGTCATAGCAAGTTACCACCTAAGCTGTGACTACCATCTCTGTGTGCGGGACGTTAACCACAGAAAACATGAGGTAATGCTTCCACTACCCTCTGAATTACCTCAAGCCCAAAGAGGGTGGCTCGCCCAGGTGGCTGTGGCATTTAGTCTACAAAACACACATCTCACCTGGTGAGGAAAATGGTTTCATAAAACCACAGCTATCACTCAAATACTAAAAACTGCCCCAACTTACAGGAGCTACGTGGGTCCCTACCCTGCTGTTGTTATCCTCATCACGCAAGCAGTAGCCCTTCATTCTGCAAATTCACCTCCCTTTTGCATCTCACTGAGGTGGACAAATAAGTTAGGATTGCACAAAATCCCAAGCAAACACAAACACCTTTATCTATGATAGGGAGAATCTATGGCTACGATTCCGCCTCCAAATACTTTCCATTTTTTTTTGCATTATCCAAATCTTTAAGAAATAACTAAGTACTTTGTATCTCATTCATGATTGCATAACATTTCCTTGGCAACAAGGCTTTTCTTGCATGGTACAGGTGGGAGTAATAGCAATTTTGCTCCTTTTAAGTGTGATTTAGCAGCCAAATAGAAGAGCAGAAATAACACCACGGGCCCAGGTAACACCCACTGAAGTTAACAGTTCTCATAGACTTAAAGGTCACCGAATCAGGGCCGTCACAAGCCACCGTTCAGGGGCTCATGCTTTTCTTGGGCAATGTTGTTCTTCTGCACTGGCTCTTACTAAATTTGCAGGAGTTATCCCCAATCATAGCAAAATAAGGGTGTCCGTGTGCCTACCAAAGGCAACGGGGTAGGGAGACCAGCTAGTGAGGAAGCATTGATTAGGAACAGCCTGATCCAGGCTGAGCTGAGTTTTCTCAAGAGGTCCTAATGATGGAAAGTTAAACTGTTCATTTAACACCAGGCAGTTCAGGCTGTTTGCAAGGCTGGCAGCGCACAATTCCTGAAATCTACTTCAGATCATTGCAGTTTTCAGGCAACTAGCATAAGTATTTTTTTTTTCTAAATATTAAGTGCTGTAAAGGTGCCCGCTACCTACGAAAAACACCAAAAATGTTGGACAGTTGGGACCTCTGTCAGGAAAGGGGACCTACAATGGGGTTTCAGGCTTTAATGTTTTGGAAGGACTCTCACAGCCATGAGAACATTAAAACTCAACTGAACCACAAACCCTCAGAGGAATATATAAAGGAACACAGCAGATGTTTTGGGAAACATGTTTGCAGAGGATTAATTTCACCCACACTCAGACCTAGCATATAACTGTAAATCTGAGCAAGCCACAGGACCATACAAGCCACATGAGTGGGCTTGGTTGGGCAGACCTACCTCCTTCCCAGGGTACCGGGTCTGGCTGGGATGGAGTTAATTTTCTTCACAGCAGCTTGTACGGTGCTGTGTTTTTGATTTGCGACCACAACAGTGCTGATAACACACTAATGTTTTAGCTGTTGCTGAGCAGTGCTTGCACAGGGTCAAAGCCTTCTCTGTTTCTCACTCTGCCCCCACAGTGAATAGACTGGGGGGTGCACAACAGGTTGGGAGAGGACACAACCACAGATGACCTGCACTAACCAAAGAGATATTCCATGCCATATAACATCATGCTCAGCAATGACAAGGGAAAAGAGGGGGTTTAGAGAACTTGGGAACTGGCTGGGCACCAGTCTACCTGCAGGAGCTGGTGAGGGATTGCCTTTGCATCGCTTGTTTCGTTTTCTTTCACTCTTCTTCCACTTATCCTTTGTTTATTAAACAATTTTTATCCCAACCCACAAGTTTTCTTACTTCTATTCTTCCTCTCCTCTTCTCCCATCCCACTGGGAGCTGGGGGAACGGGACAGCAAGCAAGTGGCTGTGTGGTGCTTAGCAGCCTACCAGGGTTAACCCTCAACCTTTCTGGCACCCACCGCAGGGCTAAAGGGGTTCAAGATAGTAACAGATGTGATTCGTGTGTGCTAGATTAAACTTCCAGCTGTTATACCTGCTTAGTTATTTGATTGTCTGCTGTGGATCGTGATACTGGCATAGTGGAAGCCGACACGCGTTTCCTAACACATTCCAGTGCTCGATCCCTGTTTTGCTGTACAATGAACTCCAAGAATTGTTGATGACTGTTCTCAAGTTTTGCTGTTTGCTGTGCTGTCTATCGCTTTGCTTTGCTGGGGAGAGCTATGATAAAACACTGGCCTTGAGCCTAATCTAGTACTTGGGTCCTACCTTGCTGCTATCCCAGGACTCTGAGAACCATCTCATGGAGAAAATGAGCAATTTCTCCCTTTTGTCCTGAGACACGCTTTGAGGAGAGAGGAAAGAAGGGCACCTACCCCTTCCTCCCCTCCAGGACAGGTCTTTATAGCCCTGTGGTAATGGCCTCTCAGTTCCTTGCACATCCTTGTGTAATCAGACCGTTCGTACCGGCACGTGTTGTGAGCCTGACGTTGATTGGTGTTTGTAAGGTTCAACAACTGATTGGGAATGCCCCAGGGGAACATGCTCCACGGTGATCCATCTCTGAGTGGCAGGGTGTACATCCCAATAGATGCGCTCAGTAAGATAATACCCACGTCCCCACCAGTCAATGAAAGGAAATGCAGACATCCCTAGGCGTTGTGGGATTCTGGAGAATGCATATTCCAGGTCACAGTCAACTTGTAAATCCCCTCTATCGAGTGGCCTGAAAGAAGAACTATTTCGACCAGGGCCTCGAGGAGCAACAAGCCTTTGAAGAGACCAAAAGGAAATTGGTGGTGCAGTAGCCCTTGGGGCAGTCCAGACGGGATCACACGTGAGAAACGTGCTCACTGCCGCAGAGCCTGTGGCAGAAAGCACCTGGAGAGATCCGAGGCTGACCTCCAGCCTTTTGCAGCCGGGTTATAGAGAGTCTGAGGCTCGCTACACCCCAACTGCAAAGAAGATACTAGCAGCCTACAGGGGGTCCAAGCCACGTCAGAAATAGGAGGTACAAGAGCCCAGCTCCTCTTGGCACCACGACTACCGCTGCTGCACTGGATGTTTGAAGGACAAGATCTGCTCTTGCTGTGGAGCAGTGACTCAAGACACCCCGCCGAGGCTCTCCATCCCCCTCCCTCACCTTTCCGCCGTGCTAAATTTGCTTCAAAACCCACTGGCCGCCCCCAGCATCACACGGCGCGGCAGATTTGTGCTAAAGGCCTGGGGACGGCAGAGCAAAGGTGCCGGCAGCCTTGCAAGGCGGCAGCCGGAGCTGGAATGCACCGAGGGCCCCTGGGGACACGATCTTCCACTCGGCTCTTCCTCTGCGGGATACAAAATAACAAACAAGAAGGAGCCTTTGGCCATTGTTTTTCGGGGAAGGGGGGTGACGGGGAGAGGGCACGCGGCGCAGCCTGCCAGAAGGCATGGCTGAGCTAAGGAAGTCCTGCCTGGGCTTCGGTGTATCCGCTCCTCTCCAGGAGGGGCGGGGGGAGGCAGGAAGGAGAGAAAATAGAGAACAAATGATCATATAACCCTTGAGAGAAACCTGTCTGCTCTCGGAGAGCGTATTTAGCCCAAGCATGCAGCGCCTCTTGCTACACAAAAGAAAAAGAGGAAAAAAAACCCCGCCAGTTCTTCCGTTACCATGTTCTACCACCAAAAAAAAATGGGAGGAAACAGATGTTAAGCTCTCCAGCATCAGGAAATTATCTCTTTCATGAGGGTACAGTTACTTCAGTGTATTTAGGTCAAATAAATAGGGAGAAAATCGTGACTTCTCCCCCTTTCTGTTATGTCTCCGCAGACGTTTCAGCCTTCTCTCAGTGCCGCTCCAAAGGACCAACCACAAAGCCACGTTCACGCTTTCGCGGCGCGCTCCCAGATGATGCAGGCAGGAGCCAGCCACGCTCGAGCACATCCCCACCAGCAGATCCCCACCTTACAGCCACCCACACCATGAATTGCTGCAGCCCCTACAAAAATTCAGCATCTCTCTTTTATGGAACAAGAAGGATGGTTTGCTGCTGAGCTTTGGCCGGGCATGGCAGTACTGCAGCTTGCATATTCATTTTTTTAAATAGAGGTGGAAGGAACATGGAGACTTGGGTGAAACATCTGCAAAAGGGATCTCCAGGCCATTAGCAAGCACAGTTACGGCTTTCCGGTGCTGGGTTCCCCGAGGAGCGCTGAGCAAGTACCCATAGGAAGCGACCATAGAATTTAACCAGCATTTTACATGCTCTGCAAAATACGTTATACAGGAAATTAAACTCCCTCCTTAGGAGCAGGAGGCAGACAGGAGAGCAGTCTGGATCCCTTTCCAGTCGGGAGTGGACAGGCCTTACTGAAACACGCAGTTTTCAGTGGCAGAAGGGAATCTGCAGCGACGGTCTCACTCCATCACCGAGGGCAGCCTACCAGACAAGTTAACGGAGGCAAAGACGCCGCTTTCCCTGTGGCCGCATGCATCTGCCCCGCACAGTTTTCACTGGTTTAAGCCAAAGCTTTTACAGTCCTGGAACTGCGTTTGTGTTTCTGTTAATTCAATATTCACTGGGCAGACGGATGGATGCACAGACAGATAACTCCATCCCTGTATTCATAAGGGCGGAACTCAGAACTTCGGTTTGAGTAAATCAGTTCACTCATGTATAATTTAAACATTACTTCCTTCCCATTTCAGGGAGCTTTAGAGTTTGGGAGATGGCTAAACACAATGAAATTAGAGCAGGAGACTCATTTTGCCTGCGGCTGAGGGAGAGACAGATTTGCTCAACTCCATTCAGATAAACTGGACTCATGCTGGTGCTGCCAGGGAAGGGACCAGCTCACCGCAAACACGAGCAGCTCCACGCTCGGGGCTTGGTGGGCCTGACGAAATGGTGCGACGGTGCTGGGAGGTGCCAGGCCGCCTATCAGGGTACCAGCACTTGGCTCTGCATCACACCGAGCCCTAAAACCTTCCACCAAACCAGCAACGGCTTTATATATACAGTGTCTGCACAGGAAAGGCGAGAGTGCCATCATCACAGAAAATAAAACTGAGGTAAGTACCGTATAGGTCCAAAAGGAAACTTTCACTGTTGACACCCAGGATGCACGGGGACCCCCAACAAAAGGGGGGAGCCTGAAAAAGTAGTCATCTTCCAGAACAAGGTTATGCTTTGATGCAGAGTAGCTGCTTCCCCAATCTTCTCAAGTATTTGGCACCAACTGGCACCATTATAATACAGAAATATCTGCCGTTACATGTAGATTATTTAAGCTGTTCAGTAGCCAGTTGAAAGCAGTTAATTATATGTAAGAACATTTAATTACTATCAGTAGCAGATGTAGGTATTCTAATACCACAGTGATGAGCTAAAATGCAACAGTACAGGCAGATTCAGGGGTCTACACCCATACACACCCCACTAATGTCAGTTGAACAACGTCAGGCTGCTGGCTGCCATCCTTCGTGAGGGTGCTGGGAGGCAACGACTTCGTGACGCTTGTGACATTACTTTGCATTCCCAATTAGTCAATTTAGTAGAGATGCCTCAGGAGCCTTACAGTTGTGACATTTCTCTTCAAAATCCTTTCCTTCTCCAAAAATCCCTAGGTAAAAAAAACATGGCTGCTCGTCATCTGAGCTTAGAACAGAAATCAGTAGCCAGCATTTAATTGTTTATATCTTGAGACAAAGATAGTGTCTAAATAATTGTCTATTGTATCCCAGAGACAGTACAGGAAAGCTCTTCCCCTAGCTGGGAGCCTACAGGTCACACATGCTTCTGCCATAACATTTGCTATAAATAATCTTCGGTTGAGCAAAGGTTTGTGCTAGTTACAAAGCAGAGTAAGGCAGGCACCGTGCTCCTATCGGTTTCAGCCATTAGCTCTCCCCAGAGAGTGCATATCCTACCCTATTGTTCCTGCTCAAATGTTTGAAAAAATTATTTTTTCCTTGCTTCTTTTGTTTGGGGAGTTTATTTATGTTTCCTCTTTGACATGGAATTACTACTAGAAAAAGTAAGTGCCATCTTACAAGGCAGCTCACCGATGCCAATATTGAAATTAGGTGCAGAGGGTCACATTTGTAGATCCATCGCCATAGTTACAGACCTTGCAATCTGTGTTTCTGGGTTAACGTACGTTCAGCGCGTTCAGCTCACGATCAGAAACAAAGAGCCGTGTGCCAACAACGGCCCCAAATTCACATGCAAAGACAGAGAGCACATGCAGCAACCGGTTCTGCTCAAACACTTCCAAGAATTATTTCAGCATATTACTCAGCAACACCCTTACACTACCCTGGCGAAGTCAAAGGGCATCTCACACGTACTTGACTGCCTCCCTCTCAGCCCTATTTCCATCTCCAGACAGACATCAAGTGACCTAATCTTTTTAGGCACCTCTATGGATGGGATTTCCCCTGTACCTCTTTCCCCGCGCCCTTTTTCCTTCCAGCAGTTTGAACAGGAACCATCACTTCTTTCAGGTTTCTCCATCAAACAGGCCAAACACATCACGGTGTCAAAGGAGGGAAATGGAAAGATGACGACGTAGGCTGGAGGGCTGCTCCCAGCACTCGTAAACAGGCTGCTAGGAACGAACCCGCCGCACATCCTTGCTTTACAGCACAGCAAACCCCAATGACCAACACTTCCTTTACGTACAAACGCAACAGCATAGCACTGCACAGTTGGTTGCTGGTTTGCTCTCGATTCCCCAAGCACCACGTTACAGAAAATCTAATCCATCAAGCAAAGCCTCTATACCAAACGGTGAGGCATAGCCTTACCGTGCACTGAAACGGGTGGCAATTCTCAGACTGGAGCCCAGTGTACCAGGCGTACAAGTGTCTTTACCTTCGAGAGCGAATGATTGCTTTCGGAGTCTTCTGCACTGCTTTTGAGTAAAATCAACCCAATTTCTGGGTATTTGGGGGTTTGATGTTCCAAACAGGCCAACGACACCTGCTGGGCGTTCGGCCGCTGTCGTGTTCTAAGATAACTGCTTGAGGAGGCAGGTGGCCTTGCACAAAACTGCTTTCAGACATGTGAAAAATCTAATCTTCTGTTTCTAGAGAAGCATCATGACTGCTGGGTGCCCAGCCCACTCTCTGGCTAGGGCTTTTCACCCCAGAGAGGCACGGAGCTTTTAGGGGTCTGACACCACCTGCACTTTACTTTTCCCTCACAAGGGAAGCATATCATCAAACACAGGCATGCCCACCCCATGCCCAGAACCCCTCAAAGTCACAAGGTGCCTCCTAGACATGCAGACACCTTTCTCCTACCTTCCTCCCTCAATGACAACCACAAAAAATAATCCTTATTTGCACCCAGAGCCATTACACGCCGGCCGTGACCACACGGTTAGCCCAGGCTGGCGCACGCAGCGGTTGCTGCGCAGGAGCTGTCAGCGGGTGGATGGTGTTTGGAGCCCAGTTTTGGTGGCAATGGTGCCTTTGCCATAGGTGTTATCCTGCACTCGTACAGTTCACCTCAGCCAGAACTGGTCCCCACGTGCACATCTTATAACCCAAGACTTCAAAACCTTAGTTTGGCAACGCAAGCCTGCCCCGCCAACCCAATACGGATACGAAACCAAACAAACAGCTTTTAAGCAGGCACTGGGAGCACATCCCCTGCCTGGACCGCTGTGCGGTCTCACCGACGCGGCGTTTCCCTGCAAAAGGGGCTGTCAGCTCGCATTCCTCACGCACCGGGGCCCCGCTCGAGCCAGCCACGCTCTGCTGGGTGACAGCGGCAGCAGCTGGCTCTGAACATAGGGAAGCAACATCGGATTCAATTAGCATCATTACCGATTAGCTTTTTCATCTTCCGACTGTGCCCCTGCCGTGCACCCCAGCTGCTGGGATGGAGCTATGCTTGCGCAGGTGGCCGCACGGTTGTGTCTCCTCTGCCCTCCTCAAGGATACACTTAATCCCTTTTTTTTAGGGTTAAAACCCCAGCTGAGCAGGAGCAGCTAAAGGCTCCCTTTATCACCATTTATGGAACAAAGCCTGAATCCTTTTTAACAAGATAGGAATTTTGTTCCAAGTATTAGGCATATTTTTATTTCACCCTTTTCTGTATTCTGTTAAGTCTCTCCAATAACTCCTCTTCAACAACAAGTGAATTTGTTGCTAGGGGTGGCAAGGGACTAAACAAAAACCATAAGGAGGAAAAGATAGGACCAGTCCCCCTGGCAGTACTTGTCACATCCCCTGTGAAGGTGCATCTCCCCGTCCCCAAGGGTGAGCCCAGCACACTTACATCTTCACCCGTGCTTTAAAAGCACAAACAGTTTGGGAACACATACAAGCAATATCTAATTTTCGCAAGAAATTGCACAGCAGGGATAATACAAACATTGCTATCATGCAAAAACCCAACACGCTGATTTGCCAGCTCACGTCACACTCACGTAAATTCTTTACACGTTACAGCATTTAGCTAACATCGAGCGGCAGCGATACCACTGCCACAGCTCAAGAAGGCTCTGGACCTTCACAGCAGCAGGGCACAGGCAAGCCGGCATCAAACTGCAAATACAGTAGCACACCTTGGAAAAGACAAGTATATACATTTCTGCAAGGACGTGCACCCTGTTGGAGGCACGGGATGGACCAGCCCACAGCGAGTTGAGGCGCTCCAGCTCGTGTTTTCTCCACAATTAGGTTCAAACCCTGCTCAGCTGGTGCAAGAGCTGCAGAAACTCCCACGCTGGCGCTCGACCTGCCCGCACAGGCAGGGCAGGGCTGGCCCTGGCTCCAGCTCACCGGTGCTGCCAGGTTTTGCAAAATCTGCTGAGTTTTCTGGATGTTATTCCAGCGTCATGTCTTATTTGGCTGGAGCTAGCACTCAGTACCAAGGCAAAACCACTTTGGCTTACAGACCGAATGCTGGATCTTTGCTACGTGCCGACATGTTTCCTTCCTGTAGTAAAATGAACAGGCTCTCCCATACACAGGCTACATCACTGCCTTGAAATAAAAATCTTTAAGGAGTCAATCCTTCCTGTCCATCCCACTTGAGAAGCATCAAAAGAGCATTCTGAACTGTGGTCATACCCAACCATTCGGCACATGGGTTGCAAAACTGCGGAGGACATCCGGTTGCAGATGGCAAATATTTTGACAGGTTCCTAGTCCCAGTAACAGCACCTTCCCACAAGCATTGTGATTCACCGTTCCCATCACAGGCAGGGAAAAAATGACCCCTTCTTCCTTCAGAGGAGACAAAAGAAGTGCTTAAGAAAAAGTGTTTCAGAATACGGGCTTGTCCAGCAGAAAATCCAAGCAAAAATCAATTCCCATGGAAGCCAGAGGGATTGTCCATTTACTTTAATTGCTCTGGGGCTTTTTCTTGTCTGTCTTCAAATACATGCTCCCCCTTCCCCAGAGGGGCGTGCAAACGCGAGCGAGGGTCCCAGCGGATGGCAGGGAAGCCATTGCTGGCATTAGCAGAACAGCCACTATTTCACAACTACTTGCAGCAAGAAAATCAAGAAACCCGACGCAGCCAGCATGCCAAAAATAACCTCCTCAAAAGATGCAGCGATTGGGAAGGGTTGCAAAGAGCTACCCTTGGCACACGGGCAGGTGGATGCTTCGGTCCTGACAGCATCGGCTGAGGGTGTGGATACAGAAACGCACATCAGGCAGCGACCGCTCTGCCCCGCGGCCCCGCATGGGTGATGAAAACAGGTCCAGGGAAGTCAGGAATGAGGCAGCAAGGGAAGCGCCCATGTACCCAGTTAAACCCATCTTTTTGATCCTCACGTGAAAGGCATACGCCCATGTTCAAGTTTGTTTTCAATCTCAAAAGAAGACTGCATTGAACTTCCCTCCCAAGCCGCACGTCCTCATCCCGCCTCTGGGAAGGGGGACTCCGACTCCCTGCTTCCCCAGCCTCAACGGTGGCTGGACACAACAACGAGAAGGGGCAAAGGAAGAGAAAAATTAAATAAGCATCTAACTTGAGATCTGGGTTATACGCTGAATATGAAGTTCTGACCCATTGCTACAGCAACATGGCTCCACAGCCTCCAGGCTAAATCTGGCTGTCGTTTATCCAGCTCAAAGCGTGGTCTCCCCATACCCTCATAGCTAGAAATCCCAATTTAAGCCACGTAGGGCTGAACCCCAGCTTGTTATCATCATCAGCAGAAAGAAAGATTAACACAGGGCTCCACACGGTACTTCACTGGGCTCTTTGCAGAAGATCTTGTCTCAGGTTGCTCCTTCTCTAGAAACCCTCCTGCAGACTCAGGAAACACTCACAGTCCCTCCATTTTGCAGACACCCCTGACCACAGCTCCCACCCAACCGTGTCCCGACTGCCAGGGAGGAGAGCTGCACCTTTTGCACAAAAATCAGATTTCCCACTTACGTGCTCAAACGTGCATTTGGGTGCCTAAACTAAACTCGAATTAGGGATCTCAATATTCATTCTTGCATCATATTTATCCTCATGCAGCAAAGGGGATATAAAGAACTGGGGAAACGCCGCACAGAGGGGTTTCTCCAACACCACCAGACAGACCTGGTCTCCAAAGACAACTTTATACCAAAATCAGTGGCTCCTTCCTGCTCCCAGCAGAAGTTGCACCTCCTTTCCCAAGTGCAAGGAAGGAAGACAGGCAATGCTTTTGCTTTTCTGAACAGTGCCCCAAGGAGTGTCTAGCAATCAAATCCGTGTCCCCTGGCTATAGCACTGCCCAGATCCACGGAGCTGTCCTGCAGCATCCTGTGGTTAACGCTCTTCCCTAAAAAAAACTTCTTTGTGTTTTCAACTCTGTCTTATTAAACATGTTTACGTTGTAGCTGTAAATAAAGGGGAAACTTTCCAGGAAGCAAAGCAAGGTGCCTGGAAAGATTATAGAGTAATTATCACTCAGAAAGTTCAAGCCTGAAACCGTATGAATAGACTCCCTATATTTATTATAGACTGTTTATGTGGCGTTGCCCTAATTCCTTCTGGGTGCAAACCCTACTGATTACAATCAGAGGAGCATTAAGGAGTACAAACACGCCAGCCTGGATCACGCAGGGCTTCCATATAACCCACTGCTTCCTCCTATGCTCTGGACAAGGGCAAATGCTGCAGAGAAAGGAGGCAAAAACTTCATTAATGGACAATTATGGAATGCTCTGTGCCTTGGAGAAAATTGCTTCTAGCTGTGTCAAACACAGGCTGGCTTATGCCCTGAAATGCATTTATTTATTTCCCTTTTATACAAATATGTCTACCTAATGGAACCCATTATCTTCATAAAAGCTTATTAAAACACTTGGCTTTAACTTATTATGGCAAGAAGGACCAATTACAGACCAGAGAGCAGCCAGAAAGGCCATGCCTGCCCTTGGGGGTTATTACAGGCGCTGCTGTGGTATCCCAGAGTGAGAAAACATCAACCACCAAAGAGTCAGAAGCAAAGATTCGGCTGTTGCTCCAGCAGATCCCTTCCGCAGGATCCTTGTTTGCGAGCACCGACTCACTTCGCGCAGTTCACAGCATCGAGCCTGGGCAGAGGGTCCCGCTGGGCAGCCCAGCTGAGGAATTCAGCTCCCTGCTTGCCAGACTACCCACGCGCTCAGACGTCTGCTCATTCACATCAGGCTTTTGTGGCCCCCTTTCCTCTTGCCTCCCCAACGTGCTGCCTTTGCTGCCAGCTGCGGGAAGCGCTCTGCGTGATCCGTGTACCGCCGCGCATGAAGCGTCGCTCACAGCAGAAGTTGCGGCTGCGCTAACAAGGTGCTGGGAAGAGGAGGAGACTGGTAACGTCGTTGTACACCATAATTAGACAACAAAGCTGCTCTGCAGCTAAATGCTTCTTACACAAGGCCCAAACGCGGGGCGGTTTGCAGCACCGTCTTTTTGCTCTCTCTGCAGCCACGTCGCGGGGTAACCGCACCAGAGACGCCGTTCGAGTCACACAACCACCCCAAACCTCGCTCTCCATCGCTGAAGTGGCGACCTGCAGCGCCCAGGACTGCCCTGCCGCCCTTATTCAAAGGGCATCACCTCGCCCTAGCGACTCACTGACTTTTTTCCTGTTTTTCCTTCCTCTCAGCAGCCCACTCTTAGGAACGG
This sequence comes from Aramus guarauna, assembly GCA_013400195.1. Lineage (NCBI taxonomy): Eukaryota > Metazoa > Chordata > Aves > Gruiformes > Aramidae > Aramus > Aramus guarauna. The sequence goes on along the minus strand of VXBL01000257.1, from coordinate 22,695 downwards.
GAGCGGAGCCTATTCTCTTCAGTTGTATTGTTCAGCGATGGCGAGAGTGCTGTGTTTGCAATCGGGAAACCTGAAATCATTTCTTTACCGTAAGCAGTTGCAGCTGATCCCACACCACCTGCCGCGGGCCCGCGCTGGAACCCAGCAAACCTTCGCATGGCTCTGCTTTAGGTTCAGTTCGTTCACTCAAAAGGAATTAAAAACCAAGCAGAAGGGAGTTTAAGATCCATCTTCATTCCCATTGGGATATTTAAGGCTTGGCCTTAAAAATCTGCCTTCAGAGGAGTGGAAACCCACATACAGCAGCATTTCTGTAGCAAGGGGGTTTCCTTGCTATGAAGCTGAGAAAGCTTTCCATGCAAATTGTTCCCCCAGCCTGTAGAGCTCTCCAGCTATTGAAACTCCATGCCATTTTCCCAATTCTGCCAGAATTACGTGGGAAAACGAAGGTACTTTACTTTCTGGGGAGCACCAGGTACCCATGCAGGTCAGAAGTAAAACCTACCACCGTCACTGCAGCGTGCAGCAGCCCTGAGAGCAGGGCACCGCTGGATCCCATTCCGCATCAGGAAACGAAATGCGGTGGCAACACGAAAAGTCACCTGAAGCCACCAGGTCTGAGCTGGGGAAGCGATGAGACTCGTGGCACTCTCCCAGCTCCAGCCCAGCTCAAAGCAAAGCCCCACGTTGTCTCAGCTTCCACTTTGATATATCTTAACGCAGGCACCTGTCTTCAAGGCCAAGGTCTTTGCCATCCTGGAACCATCTCCTTTGTAACTGAAGAGATAATTCATGGGAAACAGCCTAAAATGAACCCAACCCATTTGGTTGCAGAGAGACTTCTCAAAAACTATACTCAGATGTTCTTTTCATCATTTAACTAAATGTAACTTTTAAATTTAGCTAAAGGACTGTGGAAAAGTCACCTTGGGAATTGCTGCTCAAAGCTCCTAGCATGGAGCAGGAGAGTCCCTGGGAGAAACCAGCTCCCTACAAAAGCCTCTTATTGCTCCGCTAAGACTGGAGGAGCGATAACAGGAAGAAATTGTTTTGGTAGGACTTACACCATATAAAGTAAACTCAGCGGCCACTGTTGTATAAAATCTCACTGGAAAACACATGCAGCCATCATCCCCCATGGCTGCGGAGAGCATCCCCTCGGCTCCGGTGGGTCCCGTGCAGCCGCCCCAGCCACACTCAGCCCGTTGGCATTGCCCGTCCCGTGGAGCCACGCACGGCGCGGTCTGAAAATGCTTAGAGGCCACCACCGCGAGCCCTACTTCTTCTCCTGGCTCTCCCCATTATCTCTAAGCAGACACTCCGAGTGTGATCGCAGAGGGTCAGAGGGACACGGCGTGTGTGGCTCGCCTGCCCTCACTGCTGCTGGCGTCTTTTTCAGCTCCAGTCTGCGCTGTGGAAATCGGAGAGCTGAGCAGAAGTTCAGGGTGTGCTCTGCGCCCGGGAACACTGTTGAACTCCCTGCAGCAGAAGAGATGGATGGCAGGATGGTAACGGACCCTGGGGCTGGTGCTGTTGCTCGCCAGGAAGCACCCTTCCAGTGCAAACCCAACTCCCTGTGCTGCTCAGAAACCCGGTGGATGCTCTCTTCTTCCTCCTCCTCCTCGCTCTCCGCTGCGCTGCCCGAGCTCAGGCAGGACCCTGGTGCCACCCTCCAGCCGCGCAGCCGGCAGCAGCCTCTGCACCAGGGCGGGCGAAGGAGGCCAGGCGCTGCCGTGGTGCCGCCGTGAAGCCCAACAGCAACCACGTGGCTGAAGCCGAGAATCTGGAGACTCCGCAACCGCACCGCTCCGGCTAGACGTGTGACTTCATAGCACTCCAGCTAAACAATTCCAGCGCTGAGGGCAGATGCTCACATCGGTGGCATTGTTTTTACACACAATAGGCATTTTTTATACCCGTGAGTGAAACGGGGTACTTTTAAATTGATTAATAGTTCTCTCAAACAAGTCTCTGAGTGTACGGGAGGCCTCTGGCAGACAATGTCAACCCAGTTTCAGTGGGATGGCATCAGCTGCAACCCCGCGCCAGCCCGGCGTGAGAGGAGCAGCAAGAGCAAATGAGCTACAGCCGCTCCCAGCGTGGCTTGTTCAGACGGGGGACGCAGGACTGCTACCGCCAGGCTCCCCATCCCTCTGCCAGGCACGTGCTTGCTCTGCTCATCTCCGTAGCATCAGAGAAGCCTTTTAGTTTGCTTTCTCATGCCAGCGCGCAGTGGTGTTAGCCATCCTGTTTCCACAAACCCAGCAGACCCCTCGAACTGAAGCCGGCGTCTATTGAAGCGAAGATACCAGCAGCTTGCTGCAGCAGCGAAGGAGCCGGCGTGCATCTCCTGCTGCCTCGCCAGCTGGGCAACGACACCCTCACCAGCCTGTGCTAGATCCAAGGGGGTTCACCTCCTCACGCTGAAGCACGGCATCTGGACGAGCCTCCGGCAGCAAATTCATCCCCAGCGCGAGGCAGGTTGCTGGCAGCTCCACGCAGCCCGTGCGCGGAGGGGCTGGCTGCCTGCACAGGCTTCCGGGGCTTTACTGGGGCAGGAAAAGCTCAGCTCTTGGGATGCAGAGTTTGCAAAAGCCCTGGGAACTTCCATGCTTAATTCCACCCCGGCATGCGGTGGTGAAGAAAGGCATGCGGCTTCACTCTTTACACCTGCCCCGGTTTGGTGTTTTCCCTCTTTTGGGATGGCAGCCAAAAGCAAACGAAAAACCCAGCAAGGGGGAGCAGAGAGCCTGGGCAGCAACCCGAGGGGTGAGCAACTGTCCCCGCAGCAACGGGGAGCAGCGTTGGGACAGCAAAGCTTTCCAAATCCTCTTGCTTTTGCTGGCGGAAAAGTCATAACCAAAGCATTACACGTAGCCCTGCGCGAGAGGGCCTGCGGTTCACACGGGTGAGGAAGGTGTTCTGCAACTTGGATAGCGCAGCCTGGGAAATACGGCTATCGCTGCCAACCATCTAAGCCACGAGGATTAGTTAAGAGAAAAAAAACCAAAGTGAAAGCAAACACAGGCAGCACAGCGTTCGCTCCGGCACTCAGACAAGAAACTGAGGCACAGACAGGTTAACAGGCATCCTCAGTCACGCCACGAGACTGCGGCAGATGAAAGCAGAGTCTGCCACGTGCTGTACTTGCCTCTTTACGCCTGTGCAGCCCAGGCCACATTTTTTTGGCATCTCAAAGGCAGGGTTTTCACGGGCTTCTGTATCTCCCATGCACCCGCATACGCTGATTTTGTATCACTCAATGTGTCTGCTACACGTTACCCGCACGCAGGAGCGGGCTAAGCGACAAGAAGCTGCAAACTGTGAGGAGGGACCATGCCCCGACTACGGTTTCATTCCAAGTTTTCCTTAACCCTGAGGATTCCCATGAAAAACCCGAGCGGGGAGTTTGAGCAGAAATGCAGGGATCTGGGCTAAGCGTGAATTCTGTGCAAAACCAGCTTTGAGCTTTGCCGCTCTGCCAGCAGCCCGGGATACTCTGCAACATCCTTTTAATGCAGCGAGACATTTTAGGATGTGAGCAAGACCGAATCCTGCTCTTACCCCAAACAATAGGCTCTGCAATAATGGTGCAACCAGAATTTCCTGTGCAGCGGCGCGCGCCAGCTCCCGGGAGAAAATACCATGGGAAAGCGCTGCCACGAGAAAAGCTGCTTTGCAGTGTACCAGGGCAACTCCTCGAGGCTCCCGGGGACACTGTTTTTGCAAGAAGCAAAGCACCGCAACCAAGTCCAGGCCGGGAACCAGGCAAAACCCCACCAGCGGCTCGAAACAGCAGCCACACAGCCTGGGAATGGCTGTGGATAATTCATTATCGCACCAAGCCTTTTGCAACATCTGGACGCAGCTTTCTCTCACGGATATTTCACTACCCTGCGCAGTGCTTGTGAAAACATCAGGTTGGAGCAGGACGTGATTTGGAAGGTTTCAATCTCAGGGGTGAACCTGAACATCGCCGCTCTTGCAGTGCACGAAGCTCAGGAGCGGGGCTGGCCCAGTGCATCTCTCCCAGTAAGGCAACTGGTCCACAGCTGCCTTAGGTCCCGGCAAGAAAAGAGCGACTGATGGCGCTGCATCCGACACCGAGAGGTAGCAACTCCATTCAAAATGCTCCGGTACTGACCTGTTGGAGCTTCCACCGAGAACGAGGGATCAAAATGGACTGCCATCCCAAACACAAAGAAAAGCAAATTAAAAACTCCTACAGCCAAACCAGAACTGCCTATTTCACAACTCTGCCGGGCTCAAGGATTTGAGGAGAGATGGGGAGAATTCTGCGTGAAACAGGAAAGGACTAAACCAGCGTGCTCAACGCAGATACCACCCGCGTCCTGCTCCAAGCTCAAGAGCTTTTTGCCTTTCCATCCGACATCACGAAACAAAGAGGGGCAGAAACCATTTCTACGAAGTTTTTTTGGCCCTAAAGTTACTTGCCTAAAAGCATCCATAGTAAAATATGGAAAGTACAAACATCTTCTTTTACATCCAGCAGCACCTGCCCTCACCCTGCACAGCACCAGCCCAGGAAGCCCCTTGCCATGGACGCGCAGAAAGCTCTGCATTTATTTCAAGAGGAAAAAGGTCCGAAAACAGGAGATGGCACCTGGCTTAGCAGCAATCCCGAACAACTCTGGATACTTCAGACCTCTTGGAACTAATGCAACTGGCCAAATTGAGTCCCTTACTGCTGATTTTAGCACGTATACAGTGCAAATTCTTGCAAAGCACATCAGTACGGGCTGTTTAGAGACCCAGCGCTGGGGTCTTTGCTCCAGAGATACGCTGATACACAACAAGACGACCAGTTTGCAAAGAAAAACTGTACACCCAGCAGGTGGCATGTTGAACAGGAGACCGGTAAAGTGGAACCAAGAGGTTTTCACCCCATTTCTTCCATCAGCTCACCTAACTTGTCTCTGTCTTGTTCTCCCCACCTACAAAGAGGGGATGAGAGGTGTCACACAGCAGGTCCCACCAGCCAAGGTTGCGGCCAAGCACCCCGAAGGGCAGGACTGCCCCCCACCAGCACGGGGCGGGGGAGAAACCCCCGCCAACCTCTTACAAATAGTCAGCTGTGCCTTCAGCAGATAAATGTTTAAAGACAAAGAAAACAAAGCCTTGATCTCAAGATTAAGGTGGGCATCCAGGGTTGGGATGGGGACAGAAGAGATGAGCACAGAGACGGTGGAGCCAGAGAGAGCATGCTGGCTGGGACCCCGAATCTAAAACACACCCCACACAAGAAAAATCAACCTCCAGAGCCCCAGCAAAGCTCCTTTTGTTTCCACAGTGAAGGACTGGCTTTACTGGCCACGCGTGTCTGGCTTGGGTCAGGACGAGCAACGGGCAGCTTGGGAACATGTTCAAATGACAGCAGAGGCAGAGCTGTGGGTCCCTGATGGGGTGATGCCTCTTTCCAGCGAGGAAGGGTGGAGAAACCACCTGCAAGAACATCGGAGCAGCCTCAAGTTCTCAGAGCTCAACCTACAGCAAAAAGGCCATTTACTGGGAGATAACTGGAAAGTGCATTTCAAGTGATTTCATTGGGGGAAAAAAAAAAAAATCCAACACTACTCCATGATTTCTTATTTTAACAACCAGCCTGCAGCGAGACAGGTAACTGGTCTCCCTGCACTCAGCTCCCCGCAAGCAACACCCTAAAATTCATTTGCTACCGTGTAGGCGCACAATAATTTTGTTATACGGTTTAGGCACCAGGGAACTCTTCCCCAAAAGGCTGTGGTTTCCAAATGTGCATCGCTGCCTGCTTAATTATCAGGCCGAGCTCATCCTGCCCATCTCCTGTGCTACTGAAATCCTTTATGATGTTTGCAAAATGCCCCCTTCTGGCAAATTATAACTCAGGTTTTCAGGTCATACTGTGTAGATGAAGAAAACTCCAATAAATCTGTCATTTAACGGAAAATTAATGCTGCATCCTAATGTCAGCACCGAACACAGAAATAACCTCTTTTCCACAGACAGCTATTGCATGTTTGATGTAAGAAGGCCAAATACAACAAACCTTAAATACAAAAAAAAAGCCCCACAAAAATCAAAGCGGGGGATGCTTACGCCCTGAAACACAGCTGGCGAGAGGCCACTGGACAAGACGCGTGTTCGAATCCCCGGCTCGAGGTGCTGGCAGGAACCTGCTCCGTGGAGGAGGCCAGGGTGGGAGCAGCACCCGCCCAACCCGGGCAGCTTCAGCCGTGCGGTGCTCCTTTTGCATTTTGTTTGCTCCTTCTGTTTCTCCTGGGTTTTACCCATGTTATTTATGGGAGGCTTTTTTTTTTTTTTTTTTTTTTCAGCAAGGCAGAGTTATTTTATTAAGTCAGCTAATATTATTGCAAAAACTGGGGAAGCCTTTGAGATCACAAGACACAAACAAACAGCCGGGTAAATACACACAGAAATAACTGCCCCAAGCGTAACCAGGTTGCAGTAATGAGCTGGGTGGTTTTTCAGCTCCTGGCCTCAGATCCTCAGGATTCCCGAGACTATTTCTGAGAAGTCCTAGTAAAATAAGTGCAAAAGGAAACCCATTCTCAGCTTCACCTGAAGCTTCACAGGAGCCTACAAGCTGAGAAGAATAAAAAGCCACTGTACAGGATAGTTGAGAGCAATTAGCGCTCAGGAAAATGAGCGGTAACAGCGATGGGAGAACAGCATGGAAAGAAATACCGTTTGCAACAGGTATGGGATGAACCAAAAATGGAGCAAAAAGCCAGAAAGTGAACCTATTGCACCCGTGACTTTTAATACCCAGGACCAGGAACTGTAGTTTCCAGACTCATCGTCTCAAGGCAGACCTTTCCCCAGGGCTTCCAACCTAACTCATCAGGAGGCTCCCCTGAAGGAGATGATGCGTTTTCCCTTCCCTTGCTTGCACACGTACGTGTGATGCACCTGCTTCTTCCTCCTCCCACGAGCAGCTTCTCCCTCCGGATCACCGACTCCCTGGTTCCAAAGAGTTCACGTCCCACTCATGCAAGCAACAGCCACCGCCCGGAGCTCTGGTTTGAGATCCCCACCTGCAGCTGGCCGAGCTCCTGGGCTCTGGGACGGGTCTTCTGTTGCTGCAGGAGATCAGGGCAGCGAACTCACCGCAACCCCTCTGACCGACGGAGCCCATCCTGAGGCCGCACAGCCGCCCGTCCTGCGCCCCGTCCCCACCACAGCGGGCATCTGGGCCACGCGTGACACAGGAGTTAGACGTAAATTTGGCACTTTTCTTTTCCCTGAAGCCAACCAGTGAAGGTACTGTGGAGGGAGTAAGCAGCATTCCATAAATACTTGATTTAAATTGTTACAGTACGTTCAGATCCAGCTCGCTGCATCACAGACCGAGGTTTTAATAACCTGTAACCAACGCAGCCGCCAAGCCCCGTGCAATGTGACTTCTGCACCGCGGCCCAGCCTGACTTAAAAATGGAGCTGGTGCTGGTTTTGCCACGAGCTGTCGTCACTTGGGGCAAAAGCGTCGTGCCTCTTCTTATAAGAATACGCGAGGGAGGAGCGGGGAGGTTATATCAGCTATTAATCCCTGTATTTTGAACTATCTCATCTAATAAATGGTAAGGTGTAAAACAAAACCGCAGAGGTGGAGATCTGAACACGACATCTAACAGGAACCCTCCAGCCTCTGTAAACACATGAGTAAGACTTTCTCACCCAGGTTGCCCCATCAGCTTCCCTGGGACTACTAAAACCAGTAAGGACCGAACCCTCCCAACCAAAAAACATCCACCACAGCCAAAAGACACACTCTCCTGGACTCAAACACACTTTGAATCAGCCCAGGTGAGTAATGACCCAGTTCTTAGGCAGTTCACACGCGCGTAAACCAGGCATAAGCTACTGAAAACCGACACATGCAGTGGGAAATAAAAGCAGGCTGCGATCAGAATTGGGCCCACAATAGTGACTGCCCAGCTCAGCTTCAAGTTGGTACTTCCTCAGCAGCTCCAACAAAAAACAAAACTAACAACAAAAGAACTTTTCCATTATACAGAGGTTTGTTTTTTGGTTTTTTTTTTTTTTTCCCAAAACTAATGTGAACTCCGCAGCTTTGCGC
>VXBL01000257.1:0-14050 GCA_013400195.1 Aramus guarauna | reverse complement strand
CCGCCCGCCGCCCCGGCCGCTGCGCTCCGCGGGGGAAGCGCGGGGGAGGCTCCGCGCCCGCCGGACCGCTGGCAGCGCCCCGGGGTGACGGGGGCTGCGCGATGCCCACCGGGGCAGTTTTGGGGAGAAAGATGGGTTTTTNCCACGGCACTGCTGTCCGAAAGGGGCTCGGCCACCTCCAGCCACCTCAGCAGGGCTCAAGGGTCCCCACCTCGCAGCCCCGCTTGGGCCAACCAACATCCCAGCTTTGCAGGCGCCAATGGCAAAAGGCCACGGCTTTAGGCGGGAGTCAGACCCCACAGGCCAGGTTTCACCACAGCTTTTCCACCCCTGTTGAACAGCCCGTACGGTGAGAGATAAAAACTACCTCAATCCTACCCAGGCTCCTTACTCCTGAATGGGGTTCCATCACAGGCTGGGCTCACTGTCAACCTCTTTCCAGCTTCTTTTGTCCCCCTCTCTGGAAGGAAGACCCCTTCTTTCTCCACCTTCCTCCTCCTCCCGCACGGAGAGGAGACCTTTTACACAGCCCCGAGCCCACCTGGGCAAAACCAGCTCGTTTGGGTTTGGCCAGGTGCTTCAAACTACTCATCTGGCAACCACAGACACCTGGCGAAGCAGCACCAAGCTCCACCAGCCCATTCCCCAACCCCGACACGACACAAGCAGAAGCTCAGCTTCCTATTTCCACCCCAGAAAAACACCCCTGGAGAAAATTAACTTCCAAGCAGCACTGCCTGAAAGCTGATAATGCTGAGACAGGGCTCTCCCCCTCCCCCAGCTCTCTGTAGAGCCCCTGCAAACCCAAGGATGCTTTCCATCAGTGCCCAGTCTGGAGGTNTGAGTGTTTCCCCCCCCCCCCCGCCCCGCGGTAAGGACAATCAGAGGAAGCGTGGCCAGGTCTGCTCCCGGCACCGGTGTGGTGGGGCCACCGCGGTTACAGCCCCGTCCTGCTCCGCAGCAGCCCCCCGTCACCCACCAGCCCTCGCCTATGGGGAAACCGAGGTGCAGAAATTTGGCGTTGAGGAGGTGCCGGGCACCGCAGGCCCNGCACGGAGAGGAGACCTTTTACACAGCCCCGAGCCCACCTGGGCAAAACCAGCTCGTTTGGGTTTGGCCAGGTGCTTCAAACTACTCATCTGGCAACCACAGACACCTGGCGAAGCAGCACCAAGCTCCACCAGCCCATTCCCCAACCCCGACACGACACAAGCAGAAGCTCAGCTTCCTATTTCCACCCCAGAAAAACACCCCTGGAGAAAATTAACTTCCAAGCAGCACTGCCTGAAAGCTGATAATGCTGAGACAGGGCTCTCCCCCTCCCCCAGCTCTCTGTAGAGCCCCTGCAAACCCAAGGATGCTTTCCATCAGTGCCCAGTCTGGAGGTGTTCCTGCACAGATAAGTAGGAGATCACACGATTAAAAGAATTGGGTTTGTTTTAAGAAACAGCCTTTATAACATTAAAAAATGTTGGAGGGAAATGAAATCATTATTTAGGGCAAGGCTTAGATTTAATTGCTGCTTTTCCATTGCATGTAATTGATGTTTTAAGTTATATTAGTAGTGTTTCCTATGGAGAAGCAGGTGTGTGCTACAGAAAGACGGTGTTATTAATAGGATAACCACAATTAAGTGTAATTGGGATCATCATATCAATCACTCCATGGAGCTGCATAAGCTCAGAGATTTCCACCTGGTTCTCTGATTGTTCAGCGATGCATCAAATTGCAAACGCTTTCTTTCGCTTTGGGCCCAGGCAGCAAAAACCCCCTGAACTTTTTATGCCAGCAGCCCATTCAGGGAGAGTTAACTGGGGGCCAAAACCCCACTCCAGTTGCTCCAGTGCTTCTCTGAGCACTCATATCCATCCCTCCCTGCCTTGGGGTAGAGCCGAGCTGTCTCCGTGCCACGGAGCTCGTGCAGCCTGGTGCTTTATTTTACTTTTTACTGCAGATTTATCAATATACCTGAGAGCAGGATGGATCCGCCGGGGAAAAAAGATCAGTAAGGCAAAACTGTGGCTGCCCTTGTAGTCGCAGCGAGGTGGGGCACAACACCTTTTCCATAGGAAGAGTGAGATTTGGAGTGTTCATTAGGGGTGGTCAGACGCACGGGACCGGGGGCATTGGCCGTGAACATCAGGGCTCTTCTCCGGATTGTGTTTTCTCTTTGCACTTGGAGCATTAAGCTCTGACATCTCCCGTTCTCCTGCTTGTGGGAAGCGGCTAAAAGCTCACTTTCCCGACAAGAAAAGCGACAGTCTGAGGAATCATACAGCTTCCTAAGCTAGGCTTGAAGAAAACCTTCGGATGCATAACAAACCCCACAGTAGCCCCAAAATCCAGGGGCAGCAACGCTGACGTGCCTGTACGCGCATCTCCCAGGGACGAGGGTGACACCTCGCAACCTTCAGCCCTTTTTCCCCCCAAACCCCAGCTTTTACAATGGATCAGCCCTTAAATCGTAACAAACAGCCCCCACGGACAGGGCTTTTTCTTCCCTCTGCTAACTCAGCACCTGCCAACAGCCACCTTAGCTAGCCAAAGGGGCGTCGCATCGAGTAATTCGTTTCCGCTCTTTCCCCTCCCTCCCAACAATATTATTTCCAGTTTCTTCAGCTAAAGCTGATTGCGGGCCAAAAATCCCTGAGCACTGGAGCAGGCCCTGAATTTGTGCCTGATCAGAAACACCTTGTGCACTTACCTGCTGTACAGCAGGTGCTCCAGACCTCCTCGGCTGCTTCTCTAGAGATGACCATGCTGCGAGAAAACCATTAAACCACTGTTAAGTGACCCTTGCAGAACACAGGGCCACTTCCCCTTGCCCTGAAGATACCAGGACTGCTTTTTCTATGGACTGGAATGAACTGTAGACCAGGGCCACCCATCACCAGCTGACCAACAATGGTTACCAAGACACCATGGTTCCATCCTGTCTTCGGGGGGGTGTATAGCTCTGGCACTTTCTGGCCTACTGACTTTTGAAACTGGATTTTGGTGTTCAATCATCAGAGGTGCCATCACAGAGCCCTGAGCAGCGATGGTCCCAGGAGGTTGATTGCATGCCCAAAAGAGAAGAAACCTGTCACTGTATGGACACAGCAGCTGCTTCATCACCCGTCCTTCCAAAGACATCCTCAGCTTTAGCATCCCAGCATCTCCCTACCTTGCCTGGGAGTAAGGAGGCCAAGCACACCATCTCCCCAGCCCCCCAGGACCATCACCTTAGCACCTCCAGGCTCCCCTTTACAAAGTCCCTCCAGAAAAAAACCCTCTTACCCAGCACAGGAGTGCCACCACGGCTCATCCTCGAGGCAGAGCTGCCATCCTTCACCTCCCTCTGGGCCTCATTAACAGCCCTTCCCCTAATGAGGCACCAGCAGCAATCCCTTCCAGCTCAGGTACAGAGGGAGACCCGGGAACTACGGGGAGCTGATTCACGCACCTCGGCAAGGTTTGCAGGATCAGACCTTACGAGCACGCACTCCCTTGAGCATCACCCTGTGCACTGCCTTTTTGCTACTACTTTACTTTTTCTTTTTTTTTTTTTTTTTTTTTCCCCCCACGAACCGCAGTCGCTGAGCTCCAGGCAGCCCTTGGCTGTGCTCCCCACTGGGTCCTGCTCCTGGACTTTGCTCGGAGGCAGAAGGAGCAGAACCATAACTGGGTTCATTTGAGTAGAAACCTAAAACTCCCAGAAAACAGTGAGGATACTAAAATCAGCAGAAAGACCTTAAATCCTGGTTGCACTGGGGAAATTCCCAGGTATTTACTTTCAGTGCTCTGCAGAGAAATAAATGACTGAAACTGCAGGCAGGCTCACAGCAAAGACGGACAATTCTTGTGTCAAAGACGAGCTGGTGGAGCCCAGGCAAGAAATAAATGACACGAGCAAATGAACTTTCCTTTGAAAATTACCTTGGGCCCATCAACAGTAACAAACTTAAGGGACCACAAGGACCAATGAAGGTAAAGGCAAGCCCAGAAAATGCTGAGCTGTCTTATTGATTTATTTTTCCGGGTCTAGCAAAAATTGGCAGCTTCAGGTGGCTCAGGTGGGGCCACAGGCAATGTGGCAGCCTCCCCAGTCCCCGTCCCTTCCCTCCCTCCTCACCTCTCCCCCAGCAGATGCCTGGCTTCAAGTACCATCAAGGACGTAACTGCCCTGGGGCTGCCTAAACAGAACTCCTTCCATATCCCTGAAGTGAGAAAAAAAAAACAAAATAAAAGTGATAAGGAATTAACAGCTTCTTGGAAACCCAAACAAAGTTTCCGTAGAGACGCAGGCGTCAAATTGTGCTTCTATAATTAAGACAGCCCAACTGCTTCCTGCTGGGATGCCTGTAGGGAGCTCAGCCCTACAGCAATGCAGAAGCAGCTCAGGAACCGCTGGAGCTGCCTGGTAACGGAGACCTCAGGCATCTGCAGGAGGTCGGATTTACAGCTGGGTCTTATGGACTGGGTTGCAAAACTTTGTTTGAGGAGAAATGGGTCGTATCAGCAGCCTATTCTAGTAGATGCCCAGTCACCACGGTGTTACCCCATCCCATAACCTAAAGTCCTTCTGCTCTCTGTAGCCAACCCACTATCTCGTACCATTCCATACATGATGTGTGCACTGAAATCAATGAAAACACAGGATCGTAGGATCATAGACCCTCATTTTTTAATTCAGACACCTTGACCGGGTGTGTGTTACAGGCTCCTTCTCCCCTCCCAAGAGGGTTAAGTGCTTCCATACTCCTAATTTCTTCCTTATCTTTATAAAGATCCAGCAGCATCTATAGAGTTCATTGTCTCCTTTCATTTTCTATTACATTTAGGTGAAATAGTTTCAGCTGAGATAGGACACCTGGCCCCATCACCCTTCCACCAAAGCTGGGCACCAAATGAGACTGCTCCTAGGCAGGGGCTGCAGTTCCTTGCGCCATGCAGTGACCCAGGACGGGGAACCCAGGCACTGCCCAACCACCAAAACCACACACTCCCCCCCCGAGCCCCTGCCACGGCACACGGGGCTGCTCAGCTGCACCAGCTTCTCCTCCGCTCTCGTCTCCCCAATCCCGTGTACTGCAGCCGGATATACCCACCTGTCTGGGGGGAGAAGCATCTCCAACCGCCCCGTGCTTAGGAGTGAAATCCAAATACAGAGCCTCCTAAACCCAGGGAACTTCCCCACCCTGCCCTTTGCCTGGTGTTCCCAGGTGAGACCTGCCGTGGGGTCGGGCAAACACCTGAACAAGGCAAGGGGAGGGTTAAACTCAGACCCTCTGGGTTTGCGGTCTCAAAGGAGACAGGCACTGGGTGGCTTAGTCCAACACTCAATTTTACAGCCTACAACTAATTCATTGAAGTGACCCGTAGGCCAGGAGAGATGGCCCCGATGAGCTCGGGGGGGTGGAGGGGAGCAGCTTCCACTTCGCCACCACCAGCAGGGTGCTGGGTGCTGGGCTGGCAGCTGCAGCCTGGTGCCCATCAGCAGTGTTTATTCTACCTATTAAATAAACCACAGCCCTGCGGCTTCAGCCACACCAGAGCGGGGTGCAGCGGCAGGAGGTGACCCCTCTGCTTCAGGGCAGGGGAGTGAATGCCCTGGAGTTAGCACCCCAACACCAGAGCGTTTGGTTTTCTTTCAGATTCCAGCTGCACATCCAAGAAAAGGCAGTCCACCTAGAGCAGGAGATCAGAGACTTTTCCTCCCTGCCCCATTTAAAGTTTTAATGGCTGGAGGATGCGGCAGAGAAAAGTTCTGCTCTTGAGCCCATCACCAAACCACACTCATTAACTCCTGATTCGCGCTGTAATGAGGGTTCATATCCCTGAAGTGAGAAAAAAAAAACAACCCAGACAACTTGCTGGGTTTATTCACCGGTGACTCCTATTCTTGCCCTGGGCCTTGCTTATTCCTCATCTGCAAGTGTAATTTTTTAGGGAGGGGAAAGAGCCTAGGAGCGTGTTCCTGGACCGACACAGGAGCCCTCACAGCATCGTCCACACCCCGAGAGCCAGGGGTGGCAAACCGCAGCGGGAAACAAATTGAGGGCAGGAAACCTGGAGGAAAGGACGACATCCCCAAGGCGAGAGCTGAGCACGGGGCACATCACTGGGGATGCTCCGCTTCCGAGGGAGGTCAGATGGTTTTCGCAAATACTTCCCTGCTCCAATCCCCGGCTGATTCTCCGTAACTCAGCAGAAAGTTTGCAAGACACGTTTCTTGCTGTCTCCACTCCACTGGCCGGTGCTCCGTGGGAAAGGTCTCGCTGTCTTGCAACACGGCTGGTTTGCTGCTCCGTTTGTAGAGGTTTGTGTCTACGGTGCTTGCTCGAGCATCCACCACAGGAGTCTCCTTGCACCCCCGTTTCTGTCGTGTGTGTCCCCCTCCCCCGAGTGTGGTGTAGACTTCAGCTCCGAAGTTACGGCTCTGCCCTGCAGCAGGCTCAGCTCCACCCAGGAACATGTGAAGGAGGATCTTGTCTTAACAAGAAACCAACTGGCAGAGGAGGAAACAACAAACAGTAGGAGTTAGCACGTACCCCAGCCGCCGCTGCTCAGCACCCCAAAGCTGCCCCACGGGGACGGTGCCGTCTCTCTCGCCCTCTCGCGAAGGCAGGCTCATTCCACGGCAGCTGGCGACGTGCACCGTGGCAGGGTTTGGGATTTGACGGCACAGCTGCTCTTTGCTGAGCTCAAGCCTTGCGCTTGGGGTCAGAACCACGGCTCCTGCCCCGGGAAGCATCCCCACCAGCAGCCTCGCCGGCTAACAGCGGCCGGGGGCCACCTGGAGAATGGAAAACTGCTCGGGAATAACGCAGACGAGGTGGGAAAGGGAGGCTGGGGGTTTTGCAGTTGCACCCGAGGACCACGTGTGCCCAAAGCGGGCAGAGCCCACACGCTGCCTGCCCTCAGCCGCTGCAGGAAGGGACTTGCCGGCAGAGCTGCGGCGTGGCAAGCGCGGCCAGGCTGAGTCACGCTGCGTCCCGCAGAGCCCGTCCTCTGTGCACGAGCTGCTTTTCCAGTCTCCAGCTACCGGAGAGCTCTCGCACGAGACTGGCAAGGAACAACGCTGCCCCAAAATCGACAAGGAAAGGGGCTTTTTCTCCCCTTCACCTCAAGGGAACAGCCCCCTAAACCCTTCTCCCTCTTTCTAAGCAGCTCAAACATGCCTTAACATCCTTTGCTCTCTGCTTGCCGCTCCCAGAATCCCTGTTCTCCAACACTTTGCCCCAAACTGGGCTCTCCCAGAGCTCCCATCCAGCCCCGGAGCCCGGCCGCAGCCTGGGCTGGGTGAGAGGGGCAGGCAGCAACAGGGAGGCCCCCGAGCGCCAAGTGGGAAAACAAGGAAACATTTCCATGTATTAACTTCATTTCCTTCGTTTCCTCCAGCCCGGCAGCCTCGCTGAGGGGGTTATTAATAGCACAGTGCAGACCAGTGCCGGAGCTGGCCTGGGCTCCAGCCTCCCAGCGCCTGCCCCGACGGTCGCCGCACCCAGCACCCCTCCGTGCCCGGGAGGGGCCGATGCTGGTGGGATCCACTCACTAAACTCGCAGAAAAACCATATCCCTTGGAGCTGCACTGCAAATACCTTGCAGGAAAAAAAAAAGCATTGAGGAAAGGTCTGGGAGACATCCAAGTTTTCCCTGCTTCCCCAACTTGGGATGCTGGAAACCACGTTTTTAAGCATCAAACCTACTGCAGTCTCATTATTTTCTCTTTGTGGAGGAGGAAACTATGGTCTCCTGTGTTTGCAAAGCAAATGCCGCTGGGATCCAGTGCAGCAGCAGGAGCAGAGGGGAGGCAGCCAAAGGCAAGGCTGCTGGCCAAGCTGGGAGTGTGCCCCAGCAGCACCCACAAAAGCAAAAAAACCCCAATAGCTCCATCACCCACAGCACAGACACGAGCATTTGATGTTTCTTAAAGGACGTTACTTTCTTTTAACTCGAGAGGTGGCCTTTCGAGTGAGCAGTGGATGAGACAGAGCAAAGCTGGATGCTTGCAAGGCAGGCAGGGAGGTTTTGGGTCCCGTCTGATGGGTGCTGCCCTCCTCCCCAGCCAGCTGGTGACCATCGTAGCCCAAAACCAGCCAGCTGTGGCCTCGGAAAAGCTGCACGTGCGACCAGGCAAGTCATACGCAACGATATCAGTCTCACTTCAAACGAGCATTAAGTCCAGGGCCAAAAGCTGGTGATTTATTTGTCAGGCTCTGTTAATTTACCTGTCTCACCGCAGAAGCACTCAGCCAGCTCCGTTTCCTCCAGGCTCCTGCTCAGCTGCCAAATCCATTGCTTCTGATGAAGTCCCTGTTATTTGCTTTATAAAAAAATTTAAACACTCCTTCCATACACCTGATTGCACCAGCAATTCAGTCACGCTTCTTACTGGGGGAGGTCGCGCGATGCCTGGAGCAGCTGCCGCAAACCAGCGTCCCTGCGCGTCCGCACGGTGCCGACGTCGGCTCAGCCCTGTGGAGAAACGGCTCTGCCAGTGGCTGCGGCAAAACCAGAAGCAGCTCCGGTGGTTTCAACTGGAGAAAATTCCTCGCTGATTCCTCTGTGGGAGAAAAAACAACAGCTTGGCACAAAGCCCCTCTGGGGTGGGCTGCAACGCGTGCGACGTGGTGGCCACAGCACGGATGCTGAAGTCACTTTATTCCAGGTTTAAAGCCTGTCCCAAAAAATGCCTGTCCCTGGCCAGTCTTGCCTCCTACACGGTGCCTTGGTCACCGCAGTTCCCCCCTTTCCAGGAGCTAAGCATCTCTCCTAGACGGTAGAAAATTCTAGGACTGGTTTTGTTCTGTTTATTGGAAAAACAGAGGTGAACCTCCCCCCGGGCAAGCCTGAGCTTCCACATCTACCTGATCCTCTCATTCCGGGGGTCTCATTGCATCCCCCTTTCCTTCTTGGCACAGGTCTCATTAGCCTCAAAACCCCCAAAACAAGGAGCTGAGGGTGTTGTGCAGCAACCAAAAATATTCCTGGGGAGTCAATGTTGTTAAGAGGATTCAAGAAGAGGAAAAAAAGGCCCTAAATAAGGGCGGACAGTTACAGTAAAACACCAAGTGCGCGGTGCCCGAGCCCGCCCTGCTCACGAATGCTCCGGTACTGCTCATCACCCAAGGGAGATCCTCTGCAGCCCGGCAGCCGCCACCAGTGTTCAGCAGCACCTGAGCTCACGCTGCTTTGGGTCAATATTGGGGGATTTTCTAAAAGCGAGCACAACAAAATGGAACCACCATGTCCCCAAAGGGGACCCCGAGTGGCGATGGGCGGGAGGCGGAGATGCTGTGCCAGCCCCCCCAAGGCACCCGAGCAAGCAGCCGCCGAACAAAACCAGCACATCGCCAGGCTGGGAGAGACATTTTGGGTGTAGAATAGGAGCAGCAAGACCCAGCGTCACTCCAGGCGCTGGAGCCTCTGCACTTCTCCGCGGCCGGTAGTGTTACGCTAATGGACAATCTATAGGCACGCACCAGGGAGTTTTCTTTTTTAGACTGGTTGATGGGGTTTGGGGAAGAAACAATAGCAGAAAACAGCACTCCTCCCTCCCCGGGTCTGGCTCAGTTCCAGTTTCCACTTCCCCCCACCCCAGCTTCACTCCAAGAGGCACTTTATTATTGCAAACAAATGATTTATCCAAAAAGGAATAGGAGCCCGTAGAAGATAACAGCACATCCTTGGCGTGACGTTAATATGCACATGGAATTTAATTTCCCCGGGTTGCAAAAAAAGCACAGGGAAAACTGTAGCAGAGCGCAGCAGGGAGGCGGGAGATCAGATCAAACAGATCAGATCAAATAGAGCAAAACCTCCCGATCAAAGCCAACACGACTTTGCATGTCACCGTTCAACAGCAACGACCCGGAGCAGAGGGGGAAGGTCCTCAGACATGCTGGAAATTCATGCGGGCACCAACATGTGAGTTCCTGCCTTCTCTCGCCAGGCCCTGTGCGAGAAAACGCCATTTCTTCCCAGCGTCGAGCCGAGCCTCTGCACGGGCACGCAGGCGGGATTCGCCCCAGGAGGAAGGCAGGGCACAGCGCCTGGGGGGGCTGGAAAGGCATCTACCAAGGCTGGAAGGAGGAGGTGGTGTTACAAAGCCCCATTGTTAGGTGGGGTATTCCCAAGGAAAAAAAAAAAAGAAAAAAAAGTCAGGGTGGAGCCAAGCGGATGAGAACTGAAGTTAGAAGTCACCCAGGGAACGGAGGCGAGCTGGCAGAGGGAAGCAGCAGATCCCCACCTCTTCATCGCTAGAGGGGGATTCACCAAGGAGCAAGGAGAAGGTAGAGCACAAACTGCAGCACCCCGAGCTGGAACCTGCCCGGGCTGCATTACCCGGGGGGGCAGCACCCAGCCCAGATGGTCACGGTGGAACCGAGCTCCCCAGCACCACCCCAGCAGCAGGAGAAACCTTTTCTGCAGGTCCGGTCCACAGCTTCACCCTCCATCTGTGCCCACGCTTTGGAGATGCTAAGTAATGCCCTGGACAGCTTCCCGTGCATTTCCGAAGCGTGGAGAAGAGAAAGGAGCCCTCCTCAGCCAGCTCTTGGCGTGAGAACAGACACAGCCAGCCTCGTGTGGCTTTATAAAGGATCGGTTTATTTAGATGTTGGCAGGTCTCTGGCATCCTGCCCTTTTGACATCCCTTCTCCAAAGATGAGAGGTCTTGCCTGGCCCCAGAGAACCCCTTCAGGGTCTTTAGGGACATTTGAGGTCAGCAGTGATTACACCAACTGCACTGGCCAAGGGCCAGGAGCGATAACCCGGCTGGCAGAGCAGGGGCTGGCCCCACGGTACCTGAGCAAGGTGAGTAGGACAAGGATGGTGGCCAAGGCGCATTCATGGCAATGAGGCAGCTCCATGGTCAGACTGGGAAGTCAACCCATGCATGAGGGTCTGGATCCATGGGGGCCAGGCCAGGGCTGGGACTGAGCTGGAGCACTGCACCCCTGCAAGGGAGCCCAGGGAGGATGAGGGAGCCAGGGCTGAGCTTAAATGGGCTCCTGGGCCCATGGGTGGGGGTGGAGGTCCCAGGTGAGGCTGCTCAGGGCCATTAAGGGCTATTCGTGCCTTCAGGAGCCTGGCTCCAAAGTTGTCCTGTGGGAAAGCAGGGAAAGATGCCATGGCCAAAAAAAGAATGAGTTGATGCAACAGGGAGTTGGGGCTTGGGGAGAGCCTGGCCATTGTTGGGGTCCTCATGGCTCTCAGCAGCCCCTGTGGGGACAATACAAGGGGACCACAAGCCATCACCACCTTTGCTCTGCCCTGTTGGGCTGAATCTGTGCACAGTATCCATGAAAGAGCAAGCAAAGCCCAGGTAAAATGAGAAACAGAAGCTCTGACCCAAAAGGTCCAAATGTGTCCCACCCAACACGAGCACAAATCACGGATAAATCCTCCTCGCTGGTTCCCCGGCTGGGAGAAGCTGAGCTGCTGGGACCAGAGTGTTTCAGTCCCCAGATACGTAGTTTTCAGCAGGCTCCATTCACTGCAACAAATGGAAAAACCACATACAAAACCCATATATAAAACCCCCACAAAACTCATAAACAACATCTGTGAGGTCTGAGCTGTCAGACAGACTCAGGCTCTGTGGGTCTCCTTTAGCTCACGCTGTTTCACCATGCTGAGCCTGCAGTGAAATCCCTGTTTCTCTCATAGAATTTCTTTCCTCAAGTCCTGTTTTTCAGAGTCAGCCTTAATCACTTTGTAATCATAGTTGAGTCTTCTTTGCCTTCGGCATTCCTTAATCTTGGAGATGCTTCCCATAGAACAGTTGTGCCTGTCATCCCTTCTGGGGCTCCCACACAGAGGCTACAGGTCTTGTTCAAATGAACGTGTCCTTCAGCGGCTCCTCCAGCCCTGGAAAGCAAGGGGAGAAGCTGATGACTGCCTCCAGCTCTGGTACCATTACTCAAAAGCCAGAGCAGCTAGTTGAGGAGTCTTGACCGGTGCGACACGCAGCTTGGCTTCTCTCACCTGCCTTCTCTCCCATGGTGGTTGTAGTCAACGTGGTTTCTTGAGGAACTCAGACCCACATTTATTGGGGTGGGTTTTTTGGCAAACCACCTGATTAAAACTGTGCCTCATTAACCAAGGGCACTGCCCAGGCCTCTAATCATTATTCTTCAGTTATTCTTCCATCATCAACAGGACCTTCATGGTGGTTTCTTCTGGCTCCCTCTCCTTTGAGCTCGGCTGGACAGCAGAGCCACACTTGGGGCTCTTCTCCCCTTGCTCATAAGGGGACAATGAGGGGGCAGCTTGGTCTCCTCATCTCCTCGAGATCCCACCCAGGAGGGCAGGGTGCCATCGCAGGGGATGAGACATCCCTGCCCCAAAGCACTCCCCACTGTGCCCTGCCTGCGGCTGGTCCCTCAGGGCTGTGGCAGGGCTCGGGCTCCTCCATCCCTTGGCCAAAAACACCTTCTAGGAGGGAGAAGGATGTGGGGAGGGAGGAAATGTGGCTGCTTTGGCACTGGCAGCTCCTGGCAAGCGAAATGAGGTGATAATTGGGTTTATAATTTAACAGGACCCTTATGGTCTCCAGGAAGCCTGGTTCATATCTACCCTCCAAAAGCGTGGCCGGGGAGGACCCCGCGCTCAACGGCAGGTGATGTGACCAGCTCTGCGAAGTGCAGCGCACAGGAGGTCCTCTGTTTCTAACCTTGAGTCTAAACCTCAAAAAAAGGAACAAAACCCCAAAACCCCAACTGTTATACAGAACAGATAGCTAAACTAGTAGTAGTGCGTACATCTTGCTGACATGAAGCTGGCTTTTAAAAATAGGACACATTTTCAGGCTCTCTGACCAAAGGGGATGACGAAAAGCCACTGCCTGCCCAGTCCCTGGGGCAGAGCCCACTGGTCTCACTGGTGGTGCTGGGCTGAGCGGGTCCCTGATGCCCTCTGGTGCCTGACCACGCCGTGCCGGTGGCTTTGCTCGCCTGGGTCCTGCTCGGTTGCGAAGCCACAAAGATTTGGCACCCAGGGCCCCTCGCATGGAACGCAGGAACTGTGGGTGGTGTGACCATGCGAACCATCTGCTGCTCCCAGTGCCTGTAGCCACCTCGCAGACAGACATCCTGCAAATTCAGGTGGCATGGAAGCCACCAAACCCTCCAGAGCCCCCAGTTCCCTCCCCAGCTCTCCTTCAAAGTGAGACATAAACAGCCAAGAAGCTCCCAGGGCCACTTCGGGTTTTTTCTCTCCTTTTTTTTTTTTGTGGCTTTGATGAGGGACAGTGAAAATGCCGATGTGTGTGGCTTTGAAGTCACAACTGCCTTTCACCATTAGCTGTGGCACTGGCACATTCATCCCACGGGTGCGGCACGTAGCCATCGCCACGTCCCACAAGAGGAGCACTTGTGATCTGAACCAGACATCTCAGTCCCCAAACCCTCCCTGCTCTCGTCTGTTCACTCGGTGGAAAAATAGAGGTGAAAAAAAAAAAAAAAGAAAAAACTGGAGAAAGCCCTAAGGAAGCCCAGGTGGGGTGGTGTAGACCCATGCAGAGGTGGGCATCCAGCCGTCGGGTTTGTGTCCTTCCAGTGCGATGGAGCCTGGCGATGATATTTTATAGGGTACCGCGTACCTCGCCGTTGGGTTAGGTCTCAGAGCTGCTGGTGTCAAAGGCTCGGGGGACCAAGGGAGACCAAACCTGTGGAAGTGCGAAGCTCTGCGTGGTCTCTGCGTTTCCCCCCGCAGTGTCCCCAGAAAGTGCTCCAGGCCCTCAGGCTGCCTTTGCAGCTTTTGGAAAGACTTTGAGAGAGACGCAGGCAGCATCGCTCCAGCCCAACTGCAATAACGGAGCTCTCCCTTAGAGGTCAGCCCAGCATCAAAACTGGCGCAGAAATCCAGACGGATGTGAATCCTGCCAGGAGCACGAATTTGGGTAAAAAGCTGTTCGGGGAGGGGCAAGGGATGGGCCCCCAAACATGCAGCCCCTCACCTGGCTGCTGCCAAGGAATATTCCGAACAATGGAGCTCTCCCACCCGTTCTCCAGCTCCGGCCCATGCACTGGCTGCTCCCAATGCCGGGTGAACCCCCGGGCAG